>JAFIDM010133422.1:4812-19663 GCA_023159025.1 Thereuonema tuberculata | reverse complement strand
CAAATCCCGCTTGAAGCACTTTTTTTGTAGCAGAAATTGGTAAAAATGTTTTAGAAGTGTAGTGAAGAATGTGCGCTAAGTCTGCTCCGAAAATTTATTAGTGTTGCTCCTAGTAGTGTATCAATTGGCCTAATAGTTACCTGAACCGCATTGAAAATGTCATAATTCATAACAGTAGCACATACACCCGGCAAACCACAATCAAAGATTTTTTCAATAGGAAATGAGCTCATATTTGCAGTATATCTATTGCAGAATCAAGTATGTTTCCTGTAAAATGGTGTCTAAATCTTTCACCATCTTATAAATCATTTCCCGTCCACAGCGCTATCCCGCTTATTACGCTTGTAGGTCATGGTCCCTTGAGCGTAATAACGGGGTTTTACTGTACCACCCATTTTTGTGTTTCCACGTGTGAACTTTCGTGGACATTTTATTGCTACTGGACCTCCAGGCTGCATTGGTGCAGCACATCCCTCTAGCTGGCTGAATGAAGAGATCTTCTTGAAATTTATTCAGCATTTTGTGACTCGTATACATTATACAAGGAAGAGACCAGCCTTGTTTTTATATGATAACTACGAGTCACACTTATCATTGAGTTAATTGACTATTGCAAGACAAATGGCGGTGTTATCATAACGTTTCCATCCTAATGCTCGCAGAAACTCCAACCACTTGACAGGGGAGTTTATGGATCTCTAAAAAGATATTATAATTCAGCTTGTGATGCATGGATCAAGAATAACCTTGTAAGCCTATGACTATATACGACATTCCAACAGTTGTTAACAAGGCAAGTGTTTTCCATTGTCAGCTACACCCTTAAAAATCCTATCAGGCTTTAAAGTAAGTGGGATTTTTCCTTTCAACAAAGATGTGTTTCAGGATCATGAATTTGCGCCGACTGATACAGATGCTCAATCGGTTATTGACACTAAACAGGATGAGCCAGTTGCATCAATTTTGGGTCTGAACACTAGCCTCGGACGCACAGTCATAACAGGTATCATCATGGATCGTTGTACGTCACAGTTTTGTCGCAGTCAAAACTCCAGAAATGATACGTCCTTTCCCCAAAGCAGGCCCCCGCAAATCTATCAATCGAGAAAGTACAAAATGAGCACAGCCAATAGAACGGATGCCCCACTTAAGAATGTGCTCGAGATGGAAAAGTTACATACCAAATCAAAGAGAAAGCCTAGACCTGCAAAGCAAGGTGCTAAAAGATCACCTGCCTCATCCGTCAACCAAAAAGATAATCGGAAGCGTAAGAGAAAACGCCTACCGGGAGACGTGTGTTTGGAGTGCGGTGATGCGTATTCTCAAAGCAAAGCGTGTGAACAGTGGATCCAGTGCACAGCTTGCCACTTGTGGTCCCATGAAAAATGTGTCAGTGGGGAACTCTTCTATGTGTGCCACAAATCTGCAGATGATGATAGTGAATCAGATTCGAGTCATTCTGAATAAGCTTTACGTTTATGGTAGAGGTAACTCATTATTTTTTTTTCAAACATTTCACTAATGTTTGTACAAGCAAGATATAATAATGTTTGTAGGCCATTATCAATGTTCGGCTTATATACATGTCATAACCTCGTAATAAATTGTGTAATGCATTGCTGAAAGATAGCTAAGTATTGGTTAATTTTTTACGTTACCCACAGTTCGGGCAGGTTGCAGTATTTACGAACATATCTTATACAGGCCTTGAAACATTAAACATAGGATATAGAGATAAATTTTTGGCACTTATAACTTATAAAATACATAGGGGCTTAAAAAGGTATAAAGACTTCTGAATTATTTGTAATGAACGCTGTGTTATTGCTGTTGAAGTCAAATGTGTTCCAAACTCGCCCTACCCGTAATTGTAGGCTTTCTTCTCCCACCATATTTTCTCAGTCTTTCTCTCCATCTGTCCTTATTTCCGTGGGTTAGTACAATAGACTTCCGGTCGCAGTGCTTGGCTTCTCTGCCACCCACATTCACTACATAAACATAACATAACAATTGAAGGCTTTGCTATAAAAGTTATGGCCTATGATAATTTGAATATACTTACAGAATTTAGAAAGAATTCAGTCAACGGTTCTTCCCTTAAATAACAAAATTTTAAAATGAAATAAATGAGCATGGCATGTACGTAAGAACTCTGATAATAAATTATCCTGCCCTGAAAAGCTATTTTTACTAACAAAAATAATGAAGACCAATAATACACTCTCTAAACATGGAAAAATTAAAAAATTAAAAAAGTAGTGACATGTTTTGGTACCCATTAATATTTTTTTAATTTTCTAATACTTAAAGAGTGCGTTATTGGTCTTCATTATTTGTTTGTATTCGTCGCCGCACATTGAATTTTTTAATTAATAAACTATTTTTACTGTTTAACATGCAGCAAAGAAGCAAATTTTTGCAGATTATACTTTTAATCTACAGTTGAAATACTGTACTTTGCAGTCTTATAAATTTTCGTTGACATCCTTATTTGTCTATTCTTTGTTACATAGAAGCTTAATCATTCTATAGACGTTATTCGCCAATCTTATTGATAAAGTATTCCTACCATGAAGTTTAACTAGTTCCTATTTAACTAGTGAACCAGTTAAAAGCACATATGATGTAACTGTTTATATTTCTTTTGTATTATCTTCTGAATTGAAATTTCCTTATCGTTTTTGGTTCTGACAGATTTCTTTCTTTCTTGTCTTGTATGTTTGCATTTTCTTGAAGGTCTGTTTATTCTCTGTCATTTTTCGTTTCATAATAATTCTATAAAATAAGCCTCAATCGACAGAAAGGATATTAATTTCTAGCGTAAGGACGAATCTATATTTTTATCCGTAAGTAAATTGTTAAGTTACATTTTTATCTTTTTTTATTAATATTAATTTGTGTCTTCGATTGCTGATACAAAATTCCTTCATTTCATAAACGTTTAGCAAATTTAAAATCAAGTATTGTTAAGTAAACAGTATTTTGTCTTATCAGTGGGAAATTCCGGCAGGTCTTTGTAATGTTTAAATCTCTCTCCAGTTTCATGAGCTGTGCATGGCAAGAAACAAAGTATTTCACTTATTCGTTGCAAACTGTTACTCACGCAATTTAAAATGAATGTTCGTTATGCTGGGTTTTTTGTTTTTGTTTTTTTTTTATTATATTGAAGTGGAAGGTAGGTATTCTTTTTTTGTTTTTTTAACAATTCGGGTACACAGATACCTCTTCCAAGGCCGATTGTGCCGAAATGGAGCCCAAATTAGGAGTAAGGACCAATTTTGAGAAAGAACCAAAATAAAGCAAAAAAATAGTGAAGACAAAATCGTGCATTCCCGTACAATTTGCAATCTATCAAACCTACGCATTGTCAAAAGTGATTAAAACTAGTATTGATTGAAACTCATTTATTCAAGCAGTTGTAATATCAAGAGATGCCGTCATTGGATTCATTTTGCACCATTGAGATTAATCTAAACCGGAAGTGGCCACATTGAATCGAGGGTATCTGTAAAATGAGCTTTATATCATAATGATGATTCAGTATGATTTACTAATTTGCAAAAATTCTATTCTTGAAAACTAATAGAATTCAATTTAAACAAAAAAAACCCATTATGTTCACTAATCAATCACGTTATATAAACGTAGTGAGTCAAAATTACATTCAGTTAAAAAAATAATCCAAATACCTTCTTGTTATTTAACACTTCGAATTGGAATTCAGTTCATTTTTATAGCAAGCACATCTGTTTGTGTTTCACTGTCTCTTTGGTAGCTTGAAAGACACTTTTGGAAGCTCTGCCTTCCAAACGACGATTGAGCAGCTACTGCCTCTCATAGTGAAATGGTTTTATCTGGAACCGTCCCTGTGAATGAAGACTTTGAGGGCTGAATTTCATTTCGTCAAACCATTTTTTAAGTATCACTGATTCAGATCCTAACCTGTAGACTCCCTTTCTTAAGCCTATTATCTTCCCTTCAACGTTTTTAATGTCCAGTGGTCCCCGGTAAATTTTTGGAATGGCTATTGTCTCTGAGCTGTCAACATTCAAAGCAGGAATTTTTTTGGTTGGTGATTGTAATATTTTTCTCCTCGGCCCATTTGGTGTTTTGTATGCCACATCCCTTTCAAAGAAAATACTAAGCTCATTTTTACAATTTAATCACACTTTCATTTCAAAATTGTTTCTATCACACATTGCTTGTAAGAAGAACATCCCAGAAGTAAATCTGCATGATGGTCCGCTACATTAGATATGAAATATTTTCTGCTATGCTTGTTGTTCCAGATGCTTGGCCTGTCTTGCTAGTGTAATTTTGAGCGTCGAAGATACTCTCTAATTCTCCTTCAAAGGTGAGTGTTATTCAAGAACTGCGTTTGGAAGTCCTTTGCTATTCAGGCCAACTTTAGGACCGCAACCGAAAGAGCACGGTAAGGTGATCGCCCAATGATCCAATGAACAGAGGAATTCTTCTGTCATTGTTCGAAATAGCATCGAATGCTCCATTTAGTGGAGTTGTTGTCTTACATCCAACTACGAAACATGTTTTCTACATCCTGATAACTTCTTCCTACACTCCCTTGAGTCTGGGGATGACGTGGACGTTCAATCACGATTTTGCATCAGTGGCCAGAGTGATACCAATTCCTGGATGATAACTGCTACAAATTCGCGGCCGTTGTTAATTTGAATTGTTTGCGGGCCACAAATGCCGTTTGAAGGCCACCTCTGCTGTAGATGGAAATCAGCTCTTGCAGCGCCAGAAATATTTTAGAATGCGAAATGGTTCAGTTAGCCTTTTTACAAAACAGTTGAAATGTGGGCAGCCTTTTTGTAATCAAAAAGATTGAAGGTCTTTAACGATTTAAAAAAAGACAAGATTCATCAGCCTAATTGAGTTAAAAGCGTTTTTTTAATAAAACAGCGATGTTGTATAACAGGCTAGGCGTTTTATAAAAAGATTGATTTTACAATTATCCTGCAGCATATATAAATTCTCTGTAGTTCATTCAATTCTAAGTTATTGTATGAGGATATAACCTTCATATGATACAATACGTTTATAGTATGCAACATGATCGCATAAAAAATTACAAGATCGGAGGACGCAAAAGGCCTCGTCTATCTCTCTTTCATGATTTGGGAAATACCCCAGAGACTCATTTGCAGTATTGTTCTCTTTTTTCGAAATACTCTAAATATTTAAAAAAACAATAAAAAAACATTCCCTATCTTTAAAAATACTTCTGAATTACAAACTTCAAATTCTAAATTTCAATCAATTAATTTCTACCTTTGAAAAACTGCTTAAAGTTTCTTAATATTCACAGCACAATTAACGAACAGTATTATTCCTGAAATAGACAAGAGTACAATTGGTGTTTGAGGAATGAAACTACTTTATTCGTAACCTAACATTTTATTTGTTTTGTTTTTAAGGTAATTCAGATTTAAATAACAATGTTGACGTCTCTGTCTGTGATTTCATGGCTAATTCTTCTCCAATCGTTCGTTACAATGCAAGAAATCAAGAATCCTGGTAAGTTATTTTTACTACTTATATATCTATAAAATTATCCTAACGAAAACAACTGAATTTCTAAGTTAATTTGCAGAACGGATAAACGAGTCTGTACTAAATAGATAATCCCGACTTCTGAATGGATTATGTAAAGACGAACGCATAGTAAGTCGAGTCATGTAAAGTTCAATAAGTTATATAGTATGTCACAAATCGAATTTACAGTACTGTAAATGTAATGTATTTTTACGTCAGGTCATCGCCGGTACATCACGAAAATCAATGTCCTTAGTAAGATAAAAGTATTCTTGAGTATTTAAGAAACATATATGGGTTAATATTTGACTATGTTTTCATCGATTTTCGAGTATTAGCTTATTAACTTCCTGTTCTTTTTATAAGCAAGTGTGGTGCAGTGGGTGAACGTAACATAAGATCAAATCCATTAGACTACTTGTAAATTCCATTTACTCCAAATACGATATTTCGAATAGGTCTGCACGACCATTCTTCATCAGGTGACATTAATACATTAAAAGGGAATCACTTAAATAAATCACTTATTCCTCTTTTTACAAAATTAAAACAAAAGAATTTCACTAATTCTAGTGGACAATGTTAACGTATGATTTGATCACATCAGGAAACAATAAAAATTATAATGATAATGCATGATTTTAAAAATGACAACGCATACATTATTAACTAATTATCCTAATTAACCAATTGTCCTAAATAGTTATTACTCATTGTCCTCTTTTATTTGATATTTTTTGAATATTCCTAGGGAACTGCGTGAATCTTTGAGGGATTTGTCTTTGTTTATAAATTCATATATATTAAGTAGTGTGTAGTAAGATATTCATATGTAGTAAGATTCTAGTAGGAGTCTGTCCATTTTATCGGTACACTTTTGTACCACTTTGATTATCGGGTCTGGGTTGTGTTTTTCTTCTATGGCGTGATGAGCCCAGTCCGATAAGTTAGGTTGCCTGTTTTTGTTGCAGACCTATTCGAAATATCGTGTTTGGAGTAAATGGAATTTACAAGTAGTCTAATGGATTTAATATATCGATATAGATAAGTATATCTTAACATAAGATCAGAAAAAAAAAATATTCTCCTTCACTTATTTTTATTAGAAATATTTGAATTTATTATACATACGTATATAAAATAATATAACTAAATATTTTTTAATCTTGTCTGTTTTTTTATCGAGTATTAATAATATTAATAAAATATCAGGTAAAAAGCGCATTAGTATAGAGAAGAAAAAAGACAAGATAAAAAAAAAGTTGCATATTTTTATATTTGTCTTATTTTATATTTAATTAATCAAAATATTTCTAATAAAAAATAAGTTAGGGAGAATAATATTTATTTACTTCTAAAAGTATATTAGTATCCACCTAATATTACTAACAAAATCAGGAAGAAAAAAAATCAATTTTATTAAAGAGAAAAGAAAGCAAAACGGGGAAAAAAATTGAAAAAAAAAAAGAAAAAAAAATGATAAAAAAAACTCACTTGTGAGACGTATTTTTGAAGGTAGGGAATGTTGTTTTTTTTAATTAATCTTCGATTTTTTTTGTGTCCCTGTCCACCATCCAGAGACATGTAGCGGCATCGCTAGAAACTACACTGCGAATAACCTCAAGACTTGCAGAACAAGACTTGCATTCTCGGCGCCCATTAAGCTGTCTGTCATTAACACCTCATCATCGGGTCTCAGTACAAATTTATTTTCTTCTAAACGGATTTTAGTTTTCCACATAATATTCTTAACACAATTAGGAGGGAAAAAAAATATTATATTAAAGAAGAAAAAGCCGTTCATGGCCGAGCGGTCTAGACGGCGGTCTGCCGTGTGGTCATTGTGTCGAAACCTGGGTTCGAATCCCGGAGTGGGCATTGCTGTTTCTTTCTTCTTCTGTGTTTCGTCCGTTTCTCCTCTGGGACTTACTATCTCAGGGTTATTCTGGACGAGATGTGGATCTCGTCTTCCCTGCTTGAATTTCCTAACCTCACCCTGACGTTGTCAGGTAGGCTAGCACGTGGTCCATCGTTGGCCAAAGTTGATGAAAGAAGAGAGAAGGAAAAAAAAAAGCAAAATGATAAAAAAGAAATGGAAAAATAAATAATAATAATCAATAAAAATGAAAGAAAAAAAAGGACACTTATTCCCACGAGAATCGAATGAGACCAACGCCTTAATCCAATGCATCACATCAGCACTTGCTTAGGAAACGAATAGGAAGTTAATAAGCTAATATTCGAAAATCGATAAAAAAAATGTCAAATATCTAGAAAACACTTAGTAGTTGGACACTCAATCCATATTTCATCTATTGTGATGATTTTCGCGATGTACAGGCCATGACCTCTCCTTGTATGTGACAAATCTGTCCAAATTCTTTTAAAATTAATTATAGCTGTAATGTGTTAGAAATTTAATATACAATGCCACTATTCAAGCGCAGTCGATTTGTTGCGCTGGTGAGCGAGCCTCGTGACCACTGCCTGACTCTTGCTTATGAATACGACCGCCATCGGATGCAACTCGAATATGCTTGTGAAGGTTGTATAGGGCTTCGTCGTAAGCGCGAATAGTAGTATGTCTGATGGTTGAAAGTCGAGGATTATTTATAATTCAATTAATACTATTACATGCATTAGTTATGTGTAAATTAAACAACATATTTTATTATTATACTGATTATGCATTGACAAAAGTCAAATGAACGTGAAAGATTTGAATGTAAATACATTTTATTCGGTAATGGACTTTCTCCAAACATTCTTAAATAAGAAATTTAATGTAAATCAATGAATTGTTAATTAAACTATAATAACCAGAACAAAATATTCCGGCACGTCTTCCAAATTACTCAAAAAATGCAACTACAACTACTAAAATCTAAAGAGGGCTAGACAATAGAAATAATATCTTCAAAATGAAATTTAAGATAATCAGTAGCTTTGCTAAGTCAGAACGCCTTTAGCCCAAATCTAACTACATAAAAAGACAAGACCTAACTCATTCACTCACTCATTCACTGACTCATCAATGCCCAACCCGAGCCGTTGGACCTATAAAGCTGAAATGTTGCACAGAGGTTCCTGTTATGATGTAGACAAGGAATAAGGCCGGGTTTTTCTAATTCCCATGGGTTCGGGAATAAGGAGGGTTTATTTGCGCTTTAAAAGTTTCTTATTTCCGTTATTAGTTCCGTAACGATACTTAGTAGAGACTTCAAATTTGGCACGTAAATAGGTAAATAGAATCTCTAAAATCCTTTTTTATGATTTTTCGAAATTCACACGGTTCGGGAACAACGAGGGTTTATTTGAGCTTGAAAGTTTTCTTTTTTCCGTCATTATTTCCGTATCTATAATTAGTAGAGACTTCAAATTTGGCATGTAGGTAGGAAATTATAATACCTTTTTCAGGATTTCGAAATTCCCACGGGATAGGATAAAAACCCTTGCTTTAATATTAAAGCTAAAAGTTTCCTTCCATTACTATTGTTAGGTTGTAGGATTTGTTATCGTAACAATGAGAAACTACATAAATATTGTTTGGAGTTAAACTATTGTTCAGCACAATAGCGCTACATATGCACCCGATGGCGACAATGGTAACTGTACAAATAGTGTTGTGCAATAATTGCAACTAAAATATTGTTGTGCATAATAGCGACAGAATTTTAGGATTATATATAGATTTGTAATGATCAGATGATTTTTACGAACTAGGAAAGGTTTGAAGTGATAGGGTTATGACGAGGGCAAGGCATTTGATGATTTTTGCATCTTTTTTCTATGAAGGTTGAAACATGGCTCGTATATATGAAAAATGTGTAACATTAAATAATTGGTTAAATAAAGGCAATTCGTTAGGGCATGTTTTTGCATTTTTCGGCATTTTTTTGGGATAGGTCATTTTTTGGCAATTTTTAGGTCGTTTTGAGCATTTTTAATAGTTTTTTGGAAAGCAATGTCATTTTTTTTATACTTCGAGATTTTATTTATTATTCAGTATCTTTGCTTGTCCTCATTCAAGTCAACAAATTTTTCCAGAAAACAAGTAGACCTTTTTTTTTTGGTTGTCAAAGTTAAAAAAGGTTTAAAAAAGGTTTAATGTAATAAATTCAAATGTTTTATTGATCATTTTTTTTTTTATTTTTCTGTTATTTTTTTACTATTTTTAGGTCAAATAAATACATTTTTTATTTATCATTTATTAGCAAATTATAGGTCATTAAATGCCTTGCCCTAGTTATGATATTATAAAATTCGAATTAGGGATTACACTGGGAGAACGGTGAGTGGATGGGCAAACATAATTCAAAGATACTTCTACGAGGTTTCGAGATAGATATAGATTTGTAATGAGATGTTGTTTTTTGTTGTTTTTTTTTGTTTTTACCAACCGGGAAAGTTCCAAGTGATCTCGCAATTGCAATTTCTTTATCATCCACATTAGAACATTTGTTTTTTCTTTAACCCGAGCGAAGAACGGATAGTTTTGCTAGTTCTGTAATAATTTTGATGTGGGTCTCAAACACAAAACTTTAAAGGGGAATATTAAGAAAATTAATTCTTAAATATGAAGTTTCATAAACTTCCACTGCCAAAACAAATTAGCACACCCAGAAACAGCAGTCGAAATGGAATGTAGCCTACTTGGCATAGGTAATGAGAATGATGATGCAAATATCTGATTACAATATCAGAGCAAATGGCTGTATATTCGGGGAAAACATTAAGTCAATAGTCCTTTTAGTACCTCGTCATACCGTCTCTAGCGTGAATATATGCGGCAATATCTCTTGGTATGGAGTCATAGAGTCGTCTAATGCTATACCGCTCCACATGGCTTGTACCCGTTGACTGCCGAAGCTACAGTCCCAGCTGGTCCTACATATGTTCAAGGGGCGACAAGTTGGAGGCCTGGAAGGATGTCTAAGACAATGTTGGAAAACCCGTGCTGTATGTGGGCGAGCATTATTTTGCTGGAAAATGAACCGCTAAAGCCACTTTATGAAGGCAAACACATGAGGCAGCAGAATCTCCTGAATGTACAGTTGCTCCTTCAATGTTCTCCTGAACACGATCAGCGGAAACCGAGATGTCATCAATTAAATCCGGGTTTGTCCGCTGTCAAGTGCTTCTTCATATTTGAGTACTACGGGTATCCGTGTCCAGACAAACCTGGATTCGTCACAATACACTATTAGTCGCCAATCCATAGCCATTCATGCCACTCGCTCACTAAACTACTGCAAACAAAGCCCCGACGGGAGTTGTTAATGTCAATCAGCAAAAAGGGCGCCGAGAATGCAAGTCTTGTTCTGCAAGTCGTGAGGTTATTCGCAGTAGTTCCTAGTGATGCCGCTACATGTCTCTGGATTGTGCACAGGGACATACTTGGATCAGTTAACGCAAATGACTGAATCCTCTCTTATAATAACCTGCCTAGTATCCCAGTGCCTTCCATGCGTGCGTTTTCCCTTCAGCATCGAGCAGTACAGTCCGAACGGTCCTGACGGAATGACCATCCTGCCTCCATCAGTCCAACGATACGACCTCTCACAAGCTCTGTCAGTTCTTCAAAAATGCGTCGAATACATCGTTGAGGTATGCTGAGAACTTCCACTTCACAAGCACATTAATTGGCGATCTTATGAGTGCCGTTCACATGGTCACAGCCGTAGCGATACTAACTTCTGGTGAGACTTATAAGCGGGCAATCGCAGCCCAATTGCAGTCAGGGGCACAATTACCTGTGATGGTGTAATAAACCGTGTTTCCCGAATTATTCGTTCTATGTGCACCAAGTTTTTTGAGAATGAATGTATAATGTGTGTATATTATTTGAATTATTTAAAGACATAGCATTTATGAGAGTAATTGGAATTGATCAGCACTTATTTGATCTACATTATACAGTAGTTTTTAAATCTAGAAATCTAATCAGAATATATTCTGATACAAGTACACTCAGTCGATTTTTGTGAAATTAATGAAATATACTATATGTTACTTTGAGACCAAATTTTGATCTGAAAATATTAGATTTGAGATGTAAAAATCAGTTAAAAATAAAAAAAAGCCCAAATATAACTTGTCAATTAAACAAGGTAGGGATGGCAAATTGGTGAACCAATCACAATGCTGCGCAACGTCTTCTGATAAGTAAATGTAGTTAATATTGCTTTAATTTTCCTTATTATTATAAATGTATTTGTTGCGAATGCAAAAGGCGCAATTGTTGCGATTAATGTGATTGTTGTAGAGCTATATTATCAATGTGATTGTTGTGCATGCAAAACACGAAATTGTTGCTAATGAGATTTTAATGACGCTTGTCCTGTCCACAGACGGACAGACAAAACGGGAATATTAGTCTCCTAATTTACTAATTGTGATCTAAATTCTGGTCTATCCAATCCGAAAAATAATGAAAATGGGCTCGACATCTTTCAAAAAAAAACAAAAAAACTTTACACTTACGGTTCTACTATTTCCCAAAACTTTATTTGGAAATATCCCTAACAATTACAAACATTTTTGAAAAATGTATTAATTTTGCCTTGTTTTTCTGATATACTCTAAAGATTGATAAAGATTATAATGTGCATTTCCTTCCTTAGCTATTGCAGTGTTCTATTCCTAACAACTTGTGGGATATTTGCCCAAACATAAATTTTTAGTCATTTTTTGTTTAGCTTTAGAAACTGAGTGAAAAGTTTCGTTCTTTCTCATTCAAAATTATAATTAAGAAACAGTGTCCTTCAAGGTTCGTATAATCCCCACATCTTTAACTGTCATAGGCTATTATCCACTGAAACCTAAAAATTCAAATTTTTAATAAATTCATTCGACTTCATCATAACTAAAAGCTTAAGAAGATTATATTCATGTGTTTATTTCTTTTAGATCTTAGATTTTTTTTCTGGAGACCACCACCCAACTCGGACGACCTTGATTTTTACAGAGATACAGCTAATCCTGGTTGCCCTGGAGCATCAGCTTCTGGTTCTCCTAGAGGATCCGTCATCAGCTATGGTTTGTGCAATCACCCTTGCACGACCAATGCTGACTGTTTGCGAATATCACAGAGGTGGCGCTGCTGTGCTTGTTCCAATAAAATACCAGCCGCAGGCGCAGACAACAATAGAATTTCATTGAATTGTGTAGCAGTCCCGCCAGGAGTGTCAGCATAACAACGTGTCAAACCATACGCAAATTATGACGAATAAACATACACGTTCTTTTCATTGATTATTGCGTTACACTTTTTTTTTACATTTTAGATCCACACGGAATATTCAGTTTCAGAAGTACAAGAAATTGATCTATTACAATAAAAGCTCGTGTTCATTAAATCCAAGGGGCTTATTTTTTTTATTATTACAGTGTTACCTCCGAATAACGGACAGTCACGGGACCGGAAGTTTCGTCCGTTATTAGGAGGTGTCCGCTATTGGGGAGGACTATTTTTTTTTCATTTTTTAGCTTATGGCATGTCATTTAATGAAAAATTACGTACAATCTTAATTAAATTTCTACAATTACCATTGCGATATGAGAGAATACGAACAATTGCAAATTATTTACTATATTCCTTTTTAAATGAGTGCTAATCCGTTTGTCTTACTTAAAATAATGACAAAATTAATTACAGTATATAGAAAATTAATTTCTACCCATCATGCCTTAAACGTGTCCAATCCTAAAGTTTGGCCGAATTCTCTGGCTTTTTCTTGAAGCAAAACACCGCTTATTATAGGAATGTTCATTGCACGAGCAGAGCGGAACCATTTTATCACCACTTTGTCGATTTTGCTTGTTTCAGTTTTACGAAATTTCAAATTCTTCGAATTTTCGTTTGAATTCACCATCCACATTTTTCTAATCTCATCTTTGTTTTTCAAAAGTTCACTTATTTGAGTTTTTTTCAACTTTAAATCGTTCAGCAATACAACGCACACTCAGCTTTTCTTTTTCAGCAACTTCAAGAACTTCAATTTTTTTCTTTCAGTGCCAATCTCTTCCTTTTTGACGCCATTTTAATTCGCACTAAATTTAATCAACACGTTTATAGGATAGCTTTATGAGGTATTGACATTTACAAAGCAACTGCAGTGAAAAAAAAAAAGGGCCTCAGATTCGTGCATTGAATCATGGGACACAAATATAATGTATCAATGTATGGGACACCGATATAAATACAACCATGATGTGTTTGTCGAAATGTTAATCGAAAAAAAAAATAAAAAAATTTTACAGTTAAAATAACTGTCCGCTATTCAGAGTGTCCGCTATTCGGAGTGGATAACATGGAATGTCCTATTGTAGGGACTGGGACCTGCAATAATGTCCGCTAATTAGAGGTGTCCGCTATTCAGGGTGTCCGTTAAAGGAGGTAACACTGTATTTACTAGCAGTATGCGGCCACGCGTTGCTGTGGCTCAGTCTGGTTAAATGGAAAAAGAGAAAGGACACGTTTCTAATATGTTAGAATTTGACAATGCTTGTGGATATACAATATTTTTTGTTGTTCCATTGTCTGTGCAGATGTAGAGATTGTCTGGTTCGCGGACTCTAGAACACACAACATAATAATTGTCTATCTGAGCATTTACTTTCATACTGCTTCCGCTCCATGAGTATGACGACCTAAGATTGATCTTCTATGAGGCATTATTTTGATGAATTAAAGCAGATCGATTGAAAAAGAAGAAAAAAATGGTTATAACAAAAACATACAAAATTGCAAAACATTAAAAAATAGAAAAAAAGAAAAACACGAACTAAAAAACAAAGGAAAAAATAAAAAATACTAATGAAATACTATTGATCGCCAAATTAATTTGGCTAACCACTGGGGTTCACACTTGGGATTCTTTATTTTAATGAGATATTCCTAAACAGTCCTTCTTCTGTGATGGCTTCCCTCCTCTCGGTTTCGACCAACGATCTGGCTTCCCTTCTCATTCGTTCCGCGGTTGGAGATTGCTGGCGGCTTCCTGCTGCAGATGAAGTGGCTTTCTTTTTCCCCGTTGGAAGTCAACTGCAGGCGGCTGCTACTTCTCTCTTCTTCTCGTGCTGGAGAACACCTTGTGTGGCTACTGAACCATCTGGCTTCCCTTCTCTTTCGTTCCCCGGTTGGAGACTGTTGACGGCTTCCTGCTGCAGATGAAGTGGCTTTCTTTTTCCCCGTTGGAAGTCAACTGCAGGCGGCTGCTACTTCTCTCTTCTTCTTGTGCTGGAGAACACCTTGTGTGGCTACTGAACGATCTGGCTTCCCTTCTCT
>JAFIDM010133420.1:7167-19668 GCA_023159025.1 Thereuonema tuberculata | reverse complement strand
ATAAAGACTGAAAATAAAAAACGGCTTTAATATCAATGAGTTTTTACGTGCGTACATAATGTTTAATAAAATTAAATTCAAAGCCAACGCACAATACATAATTACAAAAATACAAGATATAATAAAAATTATATCTTGTATTTTTGGCTTTGAATTTAATTTTCTGTGTCTTCTGTGTCGTTCATAACTCCCTTTGAGAAACGCACTTTGCCTTCAGGAATCCAATCAGACCACCTTATCGTGTCATTTGGAGAATATCCAATTGCTCTTGGTTTGACACAATCGGAGGTAATTCTCCACAATGAATTGTCGTGTATCATGACGTCATGACTTGAAGTCATGACTTCAATGGAGCTGGCGATGCTCCGAATGACTACAATACTCATACCCTTCCTTGAAGGCAATAATAATAATAACAATGGGTACGGGAACTTCCTGCCACCCTGGATATGTATCATGCATGTTAAATTTTGCCATTAATAGGCTAGATTTGTCTATTCCTTATTACATTTCTGATTATTAGCACTAGAAACTTGAATTTAATATTCCTAATATTCTTGAATTCATTCAAGTTTGTTATTCGATAAACAGTGGACTAGCGAAGTTCAATTTCCAGCAGTGGTCTAATTTTATTTTGTAATATTTGATGAAAATAACAATGAAATTTATAATTTCTGTCTCAGTATTTCTTTGAAACGTTCCTTTTTTCGATTTATTTACTCATTTTGGTATCAGACCGCTTATAAATTTAATACTTCAAATATTACTTCGCTAATTTTTAAACATTTTTGAAAAAAAAAAATCTTATTCATTATTTGAATAGCAGAGAATTTCTAAGTTGCAACCATTTGACGTCATGCTCAAATAGAAAATATCGCACTGTCTACTAAGCAGCGATTTGCACCTCCCCCCCGTTTCAAATGGTTCTCTTTTGTTTCAAGTCTTTTCATTGGTTGACTGTATACTGCCTTCCGGCTTTTAAGAAAGGTAAAATTCAGTTCATTGATTCAATTTAAAAAAAAAAGATTTACTGCTGTAATATTTTTTCCGGTTTTTTTTTTTTTTTTTTTTTAATAACAAAAGTATTTTTTCTTCGTTCGACCTTTAATTGAAATAAACACTAAAACAAACAATGTATGTCCGCAATTGTTGCATTTCCATTCTACGACAGGTTGAGGATCGTCCCAACAAAAGCACGAGAGGTGTAGGGTAGATGTGAAGCAAACCACTGCCTGAGGAATTCTGCACCCATTCCATTTACAGAGAATTCACACATTGAACGCTGAGGATTATCCTCGGCACGTAGACTTCTGCCGCTGGTTTATGTAACAGAGTTCAGTGCAGTCGAATTTTCCGGCTTGTGCTCTTCACAGATGAAATATTGTTTACAAGTGAGGAAGTATTTAATGTGCACAATGCTCACGTCTGGACAAACGCAAATCAACACGCTTAAAGGCCTCACACTTACCAGCAACAAATTCTCTCATTCTTTGGGCGGGTAACGTCAACGACCAAACAGCGCCTTCTACCACGAAAATGCGACAGTTGCGGGCATAAATTGTTTGACAAAAATGTTTGTTGTAGTGTGTCCTACCACTTCTTAAAGTTTAAATATATATTTTTATTTTTATTTTATTTTTGAGTGATGACCTTCCATAAGGTATAGCAGTGTTAGTTACAGTAATAACGAAATGACGATATTTAAAAAAAAATATACGAAATATCCCAAATCCAAACCTTAAAGTGTTGTTATCACAATTAATCAACGCTAATTTCAAAGAAACATTAAAAATTTCATCAATAAGTATGTGTAAGCTACGCACTAGCGAATATAGAATATATCTTCGGGAGGGGGGGGGGGGGGGGGGCCCAAGATTAATGTAAGGTTAGGTTAAGTAATTTTAAGTACAGTAATACCTTGAGATACGAATGCCCCAACATACGATTTTTTTGATATACGTCGAAAATTTTCATATAATTTACGCCTCGAAATACGAAAACATTTTTGAGATACGAATAGCTAGTACAGCTAGATGTTGTGGATCTGGTGCAGAAGAACTCACGACGGAGGAGCTGAAGAAGTTACAAGAGATGACGCACTCAGAGGTGATGAAGGAACTTAGCAGTGAGGAGGGGGTCGAGAAAGAGGAGGTGCTATCTTCACGTGAAATTCGTGTTATCCTTGCTAAGTGGCAAGAAGTGTCGGATTTTGTTGAAAAGAGACACCCGGAGAAATTCTGTACAGGGAGAGCCAGTGCATTGTTCAATGACACGTGCCTTGCGCATTTTAGAAACATTCTAAAAAAGAGACAGAAACAGATCTCTTTTGATCATTTCCTTTGGAAAAGACCACGTCTTAATGGCGATACACCCACTGCGACTGAGGCCTAAAGTGTCAGACGTGAGAGTGGCAGTGATAGTGATTAGTCTTAGTGTAATTAAAAAAAATAGTACATTTAGTAAAAAAATTTAGTACATTTATATCATGCATACAATAAACACTGTATTTATCTTATATTAAATCTATAGTTCTTTGGTATTTAAAGCATGTTAATTATGTTTTTGGAGGTAAATTCCTATCACTGGAACAAATCAATTGTATTTCCATTAATTTCTATGGGAAAAATTGATTTGATATACTTTTTTTTTTGATATACGACGATCGTCACGGAACGAATTAAATTCGTATGTCGAGGTACCACTGTAGACACACCATGGAAACCTATCTGCTTACAAAAAAAATTTAAAAGAACGATTGAAATCTATCTGTTCAACCAAAAAAAAAAAAAAAAAACGTTGGGAGGACATACCTTCCTTATTCCGGGAAAGGCCCCCCCCCTATATACGCCCCTGAAGCTACATATTATCTATCTAAACTACTATGTCTGGACCTTGCCATCGATATTCTTGAAGATAGGTGAACAATTATACCTTATTTAAGTACCATATACATTGCTTTCTTTTCACTAATACATTATTTCAGATAGCAGTTCTCTATTCAAATTTCATTGAACGATGAATTTCGGGCTATAAAATTAAAACCAATATCAATACATGGATTTCTCTAATCAAATACACTTGTTTACTGTAATACAAAACATCTCTACATCTACTATACTTTTCATTTAACAATATTCCTGAATATTTTATTTTCTTTCTCTTTTATTCCAAATTCATTGTAAAACGTTGACTATTGCTCATTCATTATATATCGTCTACAAATTAACTACATCATCATAAAGCATCATTTCATCAACATTGCTGGTTAAAATAGGATTGATTGTAGCACGAGCAGTGTAAAAGAAACCCAGATGCACGCCTTCAAAAAATGAAATGAGGCTTGACTGTTATTCCTCAGAGACGATTATTGACTTTTTTAGGAATTATATAATTACCAAATGCTAATCTTTGCTTAAATCAGTAAAAAATAAAAGCTACATCCATCTAAGAGAAATTGAATGGAATTGAAATAAAGATGGCGTCTCTACAAGAAGGTGGTCGAAAAATCCTTACCCAGGACCAAATTTACTGTTTGATACAGTCGTTGCTAGTTGAACTAAAGATGAGGTAATGGAGTTTGTAAGTTCAAGTTACAGTTTCTGCTTAAAAAGATTGGCTAATTAGTTTAATATAAGATGGCCAGTATTCGATGTCAGAATTTTCTGCTTTTTAATGAGATGCCTTTTATGAATGGATGGATATTCTATTTGATGATACTGCTGAGTTGAAATAACAAATAAAGCTTTAATGAAAAGGATGATATACTTAAGGTTATTCAGTACAAAACATTAAATAATTAGTTTTCTGAGTTTTACTACGCCTTTGTTGATTTCGAAATATTCCTGCTCATTTTTAGGCTTCTTTACAGAGATTAGCAAGAGAAGCCTTTTATCCCGCTCTGTCTGTCCCTCTGTCTCGAGAAATTCATATCTCAGAAACGACATATGAGACATGACCTCGTCAAAAAGGTCTTTCCAAGACTAGCTCATAGCCTTTGAGAACTCGTTTCTAGCATCTGTGCTTCTCAAGTTATTGGTCCCCTCTAGAATTTGATTTTAATTTGTAAGTTTTATTAAAGTCTGCTATATTATTAAAATTATTATTAAAATTTATTTCTTCAAGTTTTATATTGACTTTAACCAGAATTATTGGAGGAATCAGTTATATCAAGCCAATTTTCTTTTTCTCTTCTTGAAAGAAATCTTATAATGATTGATCTATTTTTATTATAATGGGATCTCCCAAATCTACAGAGAGCAGAAACAGAAATATATTTTTCTGTGGGTTTTTAATTTTTAGTTTCCGAGATTTCAACGTTCATTCTGTATAGAAGCTGTGGGACATTATGCGATCGCTATTAAGATTACTGCTCCTACCTTGTTTACGTAACTCATATAAGATAACATAATTCATATAAGACAGACTGTTAGTCCCATGTCTCATCAATCGCTTACAGTATCAACAAATAGCCAACGGTGGGCCTTCCTCTGTTGTTATTTTTATTTCAAAAATTCGATGGAAATTTTAGGTCGAGAACCATTATTTAAGAACGTTTTAAAATGTTTTTGCAATTTTTCCCTTTTAATTTACGCATGAAGTATTTTTTTTTAATTGAAAAATTCTGAATGTTTATAAAAATTTGAATTAAAGACTGAAATTATAAACAGTTTTTAGTGCAGTTTAAAATTAACTAAATGCGGACCATAAAAGCACATATACAAAGATAAAAAAACAAAATGGTACGACGTACGTTTCGAACCCCCGTCTGTTGTGGGGTTCCTTATCAAGTATTCCCCCCCCCCCTTTTGTTAAAAGCAATCTTCCTTGAACCGATCGTGATTGTGATTAATCAAGAATCCGTTCAAGGAGGATTACTTTTAAAAAAGGGGGGGATACGTACGTCTTACTAATTTATTTTTTTATCTATGCATATATGCTTTTGTGATCGGCATTTAGTTAAAGACTGAAATGTTTGAATGGGTAAAAATGCATATTTCCAAAATAAGGAAACAAAATATCAAGTTAAGATAGAAAATGAATTGTTATATAGTTTTGGGTCAAATAAAGGACAGAGACAGGGGGGGGGGTCCACTCAGCCCTTTACTATATATATAGAAGGTTTAGAAAAGAAGTTGAAGGAGGCAAGTACAGGAGCTGTTAAGATGGGGCAAAGTAACAAGATATCTTGCTTACGCCGATGATATTGTAATAATATCAAATATTATTATAGACATGCAGGAGAAGATAAATGTTACGGCAAAAATCTGGAAGGGATTAAAATTAGAAATTAATTTGCAAATAACAAAAATGGTTAGTTTTAAAAATGGGGGGAAAAAAAGTAGAAAATGAAGAATGATTTTGGGAGGGAAAGATAATTGAAACAGTAAGTGAGTATAACTATCTAGGCTTTTCGATGAATGGATGCAGTAGCCCAATAAGTCAGATAAAAAATTTAAGTAATAAAGGTATATTAGCGGCAGTGGAAACTAGTAAAATAATCAAACCGACGGTAATAGGCTCGCCTAAGACGCATCTGTGGCTCTTTGATAAATTAGCTAAAAGCATCATGATATATGGAGCAGAAAGTTGTGGGTGGGCAAAAAGAGAGGAATTAGAAAAAAAACAGTAGAACCCCGATTATCCGCGAGCGAATGATCCGCGAGTCCTGCGAATTTTTTTTTTTAATTGCGAACCTCAAAAAAAAAAAAAAAAAAAAAAAAAAAAACAATTTTAATCCAAGCTAACAACAGGGAAAATACAATAGGCCCTACAGTGCGAAGGTCAAAAATTACTGACAATTTATTGTGCATCGTGATCCTATAGGCCTTCTCGGAATTTGTGGATGCAAACGTAGAGCAAAGGTTTCTGCTTTACTGTACATATTTTATAAGTTTTACATATTATGTTTTTTGTACAATGAAACTTAGTTTTTAATGGTGAAATATTTTTTTTCGAGTTTACACCTCATTTTTAGTCTTTTTTCGGGTTATCCGCGATTTTCGTTATCTACGAAGCCCTTTCACCCCAATTCAGCGGATAATCGGGGCTCTACTATACAAAAAAATATATCAAAATTCTTACAGGATTAAATTGGAATATCCCGAATTATAATTTGATAATGAAAATTGGTTTTGAAGAAATGTTTACCCTTCCTTTGAAAAAAGCTGTAAATTATATTAGAAAGGTTTTTGAGATGGAAGATTACAGGTTTCCAAAAGAGTGTTGGATACAAATGGAAAATGATAGAGTAAATGGGTTAAGAAATAAATGGAGAGATGGAATTTCAAAATGTTTAAATACTATCGATCTGTCAGATGAGTGAATGGAGGAAAATTTTAGATTTGGAAATAAAAAGGTATTTAAAGAAATAAAACAAAGAATGAAGGATAACGAGTGGAAAGAATTGACGCATAAAATGATAGTGTCCACTTATAATATTTGATATAAAGATATTTACACGAATAATACAATGAAATATTATCTCAATGGAAATGATAAATGGTGGATAAAAAAGATATATTTGAAAATAAAAAGTGGAAATTATAATAAAAAGAAGAAAATATATATAAATTTTGTAATATAGGAAAATTAACATTGGAACCTATTACTTTATGGTGTGAAAGTTTTAAAATAGAAAGAGATAAATGGTTAAAAGTGAAAAAGGAACATACATAGAAATAGATAATAGTAACGATGTTGTATGAAGGGAAATGTCATATAAATTTATGTATGGGTATAAATAAGGTAATGGAGAAGTGGTCTGATATAATTAAGAAATACAGAGGTAATTAAGTAAAAAAAAAAGGCATCCTCCCCATCCCTTGTGAAGGCGGTAGCCCGTACAGGGGTTAATTAATTAGAACTGTTGTAGATCACTAATATTATAAGCATTATTATTGTTTAGTATTGTGTATAAAATCACCAAATGAAATGTATTCAATAGAAAATGTGTAAAGAAATATTTAAATAAATCTTTTTATATATAATTGGTTTTGTAGCAATTTGAATAAATCTTAGCTTCCCGAAATTTTGAAAATGACGTTATTTTTTTGAATTGTTGCTGATTTTTCCCTAACTTCTCCCCCCCCCCCCCCCAACTTCCAGAATATAAAATCCATTATACGCCACTGACTCGAACTATACATAAATAAACTGTAAAATAGAAAAAGAAAATAAGGATTATTCCTAAAGAATCTGAGAATTTTGGACGTGAGAAAAGAAAATTCGTTTTTCTTCAAAGTTTATTCTCTCTGGTCAATACTCAAAATTAATTTAAAATGATTTTGTTATTTCGATGTAATTATCGAAAATTACTTCGATATTATATCGCAGAAAAGTAAAAAATTATTTTGTGCATAATGTGAAAATAACTTAGCTAGAGCAGTCATTTCTGGCGACATAGTTTCAGTACATTCCTGATAAAACAAATGACCTTCCACTGTTTTTATTTTTATTTCGAAAATTCGGTGGAAATTTAACGTCAAACAGCATCATTTAAGAACGTTTGAAAATGTAATTGCAATTTTCCCTTTCAATTTAGGCATGAAGTATTATTTTTTTAAGTGAAAAATTCTGCATGTTTATAAAAATTTGAATTAAAGACTGAAAGGTTTGAATGGGCAAAAAAGCATATTTCGTAAAAACTAAGCAAAATCTTTTATAACTACCTTAGAAAGCAACCAGTTAAGGAAAGAATGAAGATATATATTGATTAGTTACAACTTACGAAAGTATACGTATTCTATAAGGAATTGACAATGAAATGAAAAAGAAAATACTTATATGTTTAATAATTTTTAATTTTAGAATTTAGAATTGCTCTCTTCTCACTTAGTTATTTATAACAATTTTGACGTAATCTTTGGTTATTCTCGTGAATTTCAAGTAAAGAATATCAAATAAAAATAAAAGTATAAATTGTTATATTTTTAAATTTTAGAAGTTTAAGGAAAAATTTTGATTATCTAAAATTGGATATATAAAACATCAATCATAATTTTGATATTATAATACTTGTTGAAATTAAGGTAAATGTAAGAGATTCAGAATTCTTAACTTGTATGTTTTAATATCATTTATAAATAAAGAGAAAACAAAAAAGATAGTGGTTTATTGGTTTACTATGAAAAAACGTATGTTATAAAAGAAATGAATATTGATACAATTACCCATGAAAATTTAACATGCACTGTAAGTAATAATACAAATGATTTTGAAATAACTATATTAGCTATTTTCAAACCACCTAATACTAATAAGAAAGATTTCTTAACTGAATTGGAAAATATTTTTAACTATCTTATTTGTAATCTTGCAATGAATTTAAGGTGCTGAAGAAATTTTAACAAAACAAAATGAGAAACAAGAGCAGCACACGAGTAAATAACGAAACGGCCGTTCCCAATTCCTTTCGATAATCGAATCAGAAAGGCATTTATTTAGTCATGTGCTGCTCTTATTTCTGATTTTGTTTTATCTTATTTGTAACTTATGCCAAAAATTGTGCCATGCTTATAGTGAGAGATATAAACATTTATATATTAGACGAGACAATAAATCCTCTTATTCAGAAATACTTAGATATTTATCATACTTTTGGCTTAAAAAATTCTATTAACAAAGCACAAGGGATATTAAGACAAATATAACTATCTCAAAAACATGCATTGACCATGGCTTTGCTAAAGCTAATGGAGTTCATTTTATTGGAAACGTTGTACAGACTGATATATCTGATCATTACATGATAATGTTACAACTGAGAAATTTGAAGCAAAACATAAACCCAGATAGAGAATCAAATACCGAAACAAAAACACAGGATTCTATAAAATTAATGAAGAGAAACCTGCCCGAAATATAAAAGAACTCCTAGAAAAACTCCTAGAAAAAAATCAAATATAACATTACGAAACCTAATAAAATTAATAATCTATTAAATAAAAAATGGCTTGGAAGAAAAGACAAACATATAATTAGAAAATCCCTAATATAATTAGTTCAATCCCTTATAATGAAACTAATATCAAATATAAACAGCAATGGATGACAGATGAATTATTAGAACTTTCATTTAAAAAACAAAACTAAATAAAGTAACGAAATATATTTAGAAAATTATAAGGAAAAAAAATCTTATGAATAATTTAATAAAAAAAAAATACGGAAAAATAATAACGGAAAGTAACAATAATAATAATAAGCAGTGGAGTATTAATGTTATTAACAAAAATAATAATGTAAAGAAAACTAAGGAAATAGATCAACTAAGTAAATAAAACAAAGTTCAAAATGAATAAACAAAGTTTGAAGATACTTTCGTAAATGAATGTAATATTGAAGCATGTTCCTGTAATACAAAACTTCTTAATGATCAAAAGTTCATTCAACCTAACACATTAGCTTCAATCTCTCCTACAGAAGCTGACGTTATAGAAATAATTAAAAATATCAGAAATAAACACTAATTCTTAAGCTAGCAGTCCATTTGAACTAGAATCATTAGATATCTTATGCTGGCTAGTCTGAAATATTTGCTCAATATTACTAAAGTATATCAGAATAAAAACAATGTTGGAGTTATTGAGACACAAGAGTTAAGAATAGGATAAGAGAATTCGCATCCTCTGATTCAAAATTGCTTTATATCATTTTACGCAAAATTATGTAGGAAATTAATTTGTATGTGTGTGTTCAAATAAATTTAGAAACTCTGGAAGATTCATCTTGAAACTTGATTACTTTGTTTGTGTTTGTTCAAATAAACTTCATTACATAGTCAAGGGCATTTTTTCCACTGTCTAATGTCAAATACTTTTATATTCTGTAGCACCCGTAGGTGTTTCCAAAATAAAAGCATTAATGTCTTGATAATATTTCGTTGTTTGTTTGCAATCCTTTTGTAATAGGTAATAATTAATGGAGACTTCAAGGCAGTGAAACGACAGCTGCATCAATTTTTTTTTTTTTTTTTTTTTTTTTAACAAATGACCGGGCTCGTAGCTTGCTCAGCTTTCTTTAGGCCACAACTAGGGGCGAGATATGACGCCTTTAACCGACGAATCGTTGCCCAGGGTACGCCAAGGGAGGCAGCATCAAATGGCACCCGCAGGAACGGACAGAAGGAGAAACAGAAGAAGAAAGAAACATCCATGCACGAAGTAGTAGACCGAGAAAACTGACTGAGCCGTCGAAGCCTGAAGAGAGTAGAGCAGCAAAACAGAGTTCCAACATGCGTCGGGCGTCGTCGCTAGTAGCAGAACTGTTCACCGAGAGCTAAACTACTTGGATTTCCACCGCCGTGCCGTGAGGCTGCTCACTAGCCGAACATGCCCCGCCGTCAATGCGCAAGCGTTGGTTGCAATATTGCAGAGTTCACCGCCATTGGACTGTGAAGGAGTAGAAAAACGTTCTGTGGAGTGATGAATCTCGCTTCACGATCTGGCAGTCCGAAGGATGCATCTGGGATTGGCGGATGCCCGGCGAACGCTTCTTATCCAATTTATCATGTATTTTATGTATTTGAGTATTTGATACCTAATCGTATTTGATTATTTCATAATCAATCAATCGAAGCTTCCTACACAAAATCTGTCACATACATACATACTGATTTGATGAAACTCACGTGCCCAAGAAAGTAGGCTTAAACATCACGTCTTTCTATCTTGTTTCTTGAAGGTGAGAGAGAATATTATGTTTCCACATTAATGTTATTATTATATGAATATTATATTAACATTGATAACCTAAATTTTATATCTATAGCATTCAAACTTATGATAATATTCGATCTAAGTGATTCATATGTAAATAAATTAAATAAACATGAAAAAAATTAATAATTTATAACTTTATTATGTTACCGCCGACTTTTTAATTTGAAGACATTTAACATTATATTATATCTATTATATAGTCTTAATGTTATAAAAATATACTTATTTAAGTAACAATTCTCAACTTATGAGTCCATTTGTACTAAAATAATTAGATATCTTATGTTCGATAGTCTGAAGTATTTGATCAATATTACTGTAGTGTATCAGAATAAAAATAATGTTTGAGTTATTGAGACACAGTTAAGAATAGGATAAAGAAATTCCCTTCCCCTGATTCAAAATTATATATCATTTTTTGCGTAATCATGTAGGAAATCACTTTCTATGTGGTTGTGTGTGTTCAAATATATTTTTAAACACTAGAGGATTCAAGAATATATTTTACTAAAATCTATTTAATGCCAAATACTTTTATATTCTGTAGAATCCGAATGTCTTTCTAAAATAAACGCTTTAATATCTTAAGAATATTTCGTTGTTAGTTTTCAATCCTTTTTTCATTGGGAATAATCAATATAATTTCTAATAAATATCATAATCTATCTAAGAAGTGACTCAGTAACAGATTACACTGCGTCCCCTGTGTAGGAGATTAGGCGAAGGTTCCTTCAGAAAGATTTTAGATCTAATTGTTACTTCTAGAACGTGTACGGGATTTGCACGTGACCAACGAGAAGTTCCTCAAAAGATTTAAAGCATACTTTCTTTTGAAACGATTTTTTTCTTTAAAAATATTAATTAGTGAACTTTTGTTTTAAACAGCAGAAATCTTATATTTCTTTGTAATTTAAAATATCTGCTGCAAATAAACAGAAAAATTCCCATTTCTGAGAAAAGTAATGAAATTCGCATTAAATTACTGAAACAGCTTTACATTCAAAAAGTTTTAATGATATTTAATCACTAATAAATGCATTTCAATGTTTATAACTTCGAATGTTTGGTTTTTAGTAATTTTTGTAATTTCCTGTCTCTAATTTACTTAGAAAAAAGTAATTTGAATTGTAAATACAGAACTTAGATTGGTTCTAATTGTGACAGAAGAGCAACGATTATCTGTAACCATTCGGCGGGCCCTCTAAAATTTCCAACCCCACGTCCACGTCGTAGAGGGTGGAAACAGATGTAGTAAGGAACTCCCAGTTGGAGGTCCCGAAACATGCTGGCTAACGGGGCTATGGTTCTACCTAAGTTAAGGTGGGAGGTATCGTGCCGAGGACTGAATGGTACAAGGGTAGCGAAATATGTTTTGCCGCAAACGATCCCTTTGGGGCGCCTGGCGAGTACCCCATCGTATATAGCCTTCTGCTTGGAATAAGAGGATAGCCAAGTGGTGACTTTTTAAATTCCCCCGGTAAACAAAAGTTTACGAAAAAAAATTTAAACAAAAAGCAAGGGTTAGGGTCGCCTTCGGGATGTACCCAACCATCAAAAGCAGCTATCTTGGTAGCTGAACAAAGGGAAGAAAACAGGAATACTGGGATCTCCCAACAAGCTAGTACAAGTTCAGAACATAGCTCCAGGTTAACAGGCAATTCCGAGTTAACTCCAGGAACTAAGGCACTGAAACATACTGCTTCCGGGCTTAACAGGCTACATCTAGGCGGTTTATCCAAAACAGCCAGGAGAAACATGAGGAGGAAATTGCAAAGGCAGAGGC
>JAFIDM010133227.1:41740-81101 GCA_023159025.1 Thereuonema tuberculata | reverse complement strand
AGCCTAATATCGCACCCAATGGTGTCCCTAATACCGCTCCGGATGCGATATTAGGCACACCATTAGGAATGATTCGTGTGTTGCCAATGACACATTTTTGTTATTTTTTCTACTTTCGATGGCAAAGAAGAAGACATGGGACTCAGATGCTATGATTAAAGTTGTGAACGCAGTGAGAAACAAGGAGATGGGTTATAAACCTCATAAAAAACAATTAGAAGAATCAGAAAAGAAGAAGCAAGAGAAAATAACTGACAGCGTAAAAACAAAAACGTACAAGAAAGAGGCGAACTGATAGTAAAAATAAAAACTCATCTGCCAAAAACAAAGATATGTTCGAAAACACAGTCTTCGTCGGAAGACGAGACAGATGAGGAACCTCCATTGATTTCCACAGACGACGAAGACAACGATGACAACGATGCTACTTGCCCTTTGTGTGAGAAAAACTTTTCGGAAGATCGAGGTGGAGAAAAGTGGATAAGATACACTAAATGTTTTACTTGGTGCCATGAAGACTGTGCAGAAGATTGCAACAATCCTAGGTTCATTTGTGCTACATGCTTGGAGAATTAATATAGAAGCCTGAAACTATTTTTTTGACTAAAACACGATTTTGTAACTTTAATTATAGAAAATAGTTAAAAACGTTTGCAATACTTCAACTTGTTCTTAGTATATTACTTATGTGTCCCTAATACCGTACCCGGGGGCGACATTAGGAACACACAATTATAAATTTAAGAAAACTATTGTTTACGTTTCAAGCTCATGGTTACAATTATTTGCTTAAAAAGCACAATATTGTTTATTTTTATTAATACACTAATAAATAACTAGTAAAATGGTATTGTTTTTGAAGTTTTATACGAAAATTTAGAAAAATTACAATGAAAAAACAAAATGGGGTGCGATATTTGGCTACTTTAGCTTACCTCTTCAATTGTTTTGCCACTCACAAAATACCCTTTATCCAAGAATTAACGTGAGATGTTTGAAGCGCCATAAGCTCATAAATATTAGGCTCATCGAGCTCAAAATTTGGATTGTAGGCTTATGGATGATCGGGAGTGCAATTAATAAAAAATTCCTAGTTCACATCGTTACCGCCGTTATGCCGTTAACAGTTGTCTCTGATGCTTTAGTATCAGTTGCATTTGAATGCCACTAGAACTTTACGTAAATGTAGTCATATCAGAGGCATTAGAAGGGAACGAGGACCACTATCGATAACAAATTTCCGATGTATGGTTCGCAGATTTGAGACAAGCAGACCAAGTAAAGCAATATACCCAGCAGGGCAGGTTTAAGCCAACAAGGGGAAAGTTGACAGTAGCACAGTGTCACGTTGTTTTTTTTTCAAGTACGCCATGTTGTGACTTTGTGTCCGTTTGTCTGATTAACTTCCTGCTGTCACTTGCGTGTTTCTTTTTTTTTCCTCCTCCTTCAGTCTTTTACCCGTTGCTAAGTAACATTTAAAATATATATGTGAATTTGATTTCGCCGAGGTCTGTCATTGGATACCAAATCGCCAACCTCATGTGTATTAGGCTTAGACATTGAGCCCAAGAGTTTGATTTTATTTTATTTTGGGAGAACTGTACTTTGTATTTCTGTGCTTCATCCATCTGCATGCTTTTACGAGAGTCTTACAGAGCAAGAGACTCTAAGAGACTTTCCCCGAAAGACAATCTTCGGAGAAGCTAAACAGCCGAGTATTTGCCAGCGCGAAGTCGCCCATCTGTCTGCCCGAACATGCATGGCGAAGCCACGCGAAAGACTGGAGACAGCAGCATCGATACTCCCGTTAATGTGAAGGAGTCTCGCCAACCCCCACAGCAAGATGGCAGGCCAAACCACTTACCTGCCATCCTACGAGTTACAGTTACGCCGTCGAGTGTCCACTGTCACTGCGGAAACTGTATTTGAAAAGCCCACCAAACGACACAGAGATACCTGCAGTCAGTGCCGGCGGTGTTCCTAATCTCAACAATGTACTTAATTATATCATATCTTGGTCTCAAGTGCAGTGCCAGAACAGTGCTTCTATTTGTGTTCGTGTTCATGATTTCGCGTGTGCTTCTTAATTGGATCCCAATGTTCAATCGAGATCGTCGAATTTGTAAGTAACTATCATTTTGTCAACTTGTGACTAGGTACATCAGTTTTTTTTCCATCCCTGAAGGAAGGGAAAAATCTAAGAAAGATTTTTTTTCTATTATTCTTCTATATATAAAGGAACTCTGAACTAGTAACTGTAGTATTTTGAACATTTACAGGAGATTTTTTTTCCTCCTCATTAATATTATTTTCCTTGGTGTTTATCACCTAAGCAAGCATTTTTGTTTTGTTTTTGTATTTACCCTAGCCTAATTAAATCTGTGTGTGTTTTTATATCTTAATCTTACTTTGTGTGTTTCATTTTTTTATGCTTATCCATTATTTTATTTCTCATATTATTTTCCTGTCTCAGACAGGTGGTAGCAGAGTGCTTTATTTTTTTTTACTTATCTTTTGCTCATTGAGAATCCTTTTCTCGTGACAACAGGATCGAGGCATCAGAAGAAACTGTTGATCCTGCCGCTGCGAACCAATTTGGATGCAGCAGTGGTAGAACCGTCTCTCGATAGTTACCAGTGTTACAGTGCACAGGCAATTATTCGGAAGATCCTTCATCTTTATCCCTACAAGATCCGCATCATAGAGCAACTTTTACCCACAGACTACGGTAACGTCAAACGTTTGCACTGAAATTCCTTGCACATAGTCACTTCGACGATCAGTGGCCTTGGAATATTATGTAGTCCAATGAACATTTCACTCCTAACGGTGGTGTTAAACCACACAATGGTCGCATCAGAACCTCCGGTGGAACACCGCGAAGAACCATTAAGTTCAATAATAGTAACAATGTGATGTTGTTTCACTGCTACACTCTTTGTTGATCCATCTTTCTTCGAACTGGAACGTGGACACGGTTTACAAATCTGCAATGTTAGAAGGGTTCTCTACGCATCTTTATTGTGAACCGAATGCTTTCATTTCTGCAGCAGCACGGTACTCTAAACACACTAGTTTTCATGCACGGAATGGGATTGCAGAGTTCATTCCTAATAATCGTGCAATAAGCAAGAGTTATCCTTATGCACGATCCCTTCACATCAATCCTTGCCACTTTTGACTCTGAAGGATAGGGTCAATTGAAGTCGCAATAAGATGTGAATGGGGACGTCTCCATGATGAATTGCTCCGACATGTTATAGAGCATCGAATGCAAATGAAGACACCGGTGCAAAAAGGAGGCAGCTCCATTTCAGCAAATTTTTCAGGAGAGGCAAAAAACTGTTTCTTTTTGCAACGAATCCAATCAGGAATCATATATATATATATCCATTGTATTTCCCTTATGAGTTAACGGAGCTGCCTCGTTTTTGCACCAATCGATGGAGCGCCTTTCTATAAACTTGTAGCGATCAAAAACGAAAAATCGTCAATATATGGAGCACCGGTATCTTCAAATGGTCTCTAAGGATGGAGGACGCATTGAGCATCTTCTGTCACCAATCGTTGTATTCCACAATTCTGATTTCGAATGATCAACCCCAAACCAGAAGATACTGCAAAGCCGACAGCAGTGCCACATCCCCCCTGGTGGTGACTGATTGAACTAGAACATTTTTCTCACGATTGCATTCCCCATAAGCCTACAAACCAAAGTTTGAGATCGTTGTGCCGAATATTTATCAACTTATGGAGCTTCAAACACCTCACACGTTCTTTCTTTGACACCTGGTATTATGTAAAAACAAAAAGAACCTTTCCTTTTATCTCTCTAGAGCTAATAATAGAATGACAAAATTCAAAAACTTCCTCTTAAAGAATCTATTTTATCAAAATATCTTTTCTATTCCCTTTATGAGATGTAATAATTTAGATATATTAACTTTCGTATCAGATTTAAGGCAATTTATGATTTTTATGAAGATATATTAGAAAAGTTAACTATGAGTCACTGAATAACTTAACCTTGGAACTTATTCCTATCGACCTCTTAAACAATAACCAGTTCTGTTTCAATACTTACCAATCTCACACAATGGATTTGCCCAGCCTTCAGGACACGTGCAATTGCCAGGACTTATGCACGTTCCTCCATTCCGGCAGCCTTCTTCACCACAAATAGCTGAAAATAAAATGTGAGGAAACTGAGAAATAAAGAAAAAAAATTAAGGTTCATATTTTTACTTTTTCGTTTTCAATGAAAGATCTCGACGAAATCGCTTAACGAAATATCTGTCTTTATTTTCCAAAGTGTATTAACTTACGGACTTGTTTCAATGCAGAGGACATCGTCTCTTCTATGGAATCTCTTTTAATAACATTACAAATATTTGAAAATGTGTTTCACTATCAAATTTCTCTACATACTGTCAGAAGTCTCTCAAAAAAATTGGTAATGAAAAAACTACAAACTAGAATGCAATTTCAAAACAAGAAATTAAATAATTTGTAACAAGGGAAAAATTAATATTCATCTTAAATATTTCTGACCCTCTCAGTAGTTTGTAATCTAATCCTTCCTTACATCACAGCTTAAGTCCTAATGCTTAAATGTTTTATGACTAATTTCGAAGAATAATTTCAATTGTGTCATTTGCTGAAGATCTTTTGAATGAATCAAGAGTACATCTAACTATTAGTTATCCTTAAATTGCATGAATACATACGATGAAGAAAAACGAACTCCTACTACTCCACTGATAATTTCATCTTATTTATTCCAAGGACTTCTTCTGGATACAAAAATAAAAATAAGGAATGAAAGAGAAAACCTTCTCTTTTCTCTACAATCACAACTTAAAATATGTAACAAATAACTTAATGTCATGTTTCATGTTTAATGAACAATAAATAAAAAGTAACACAAATATTATTAACAAATTCGTTTGAGTAAACATGGGCGATTTATCATTATTACAACAACTTTGTTTAATTAAAATCCAGAATCTCTTTAAATCTATTATTTTTTGAGACATTTCATTGACTTTAAAGGATTTATCTTTATTTATACATATAAGTTAATGAATCCCATTTACAGGTCTTTACAGACCCTTGGGGTAGCTGGAGGTTAGGCTCCAGCTTTTCGTGACCTAACGGGACGAAGTTGAGGTCAGGAGGTCAGCCTGACGCCCGCCCGCCTTTAACTCCCGGGAAATTTAAACATATACAACTGTTAATTAAACACGACTCCAATGTAAATCTTTTCTATTCATCTTGAACATCGAAAATAATATGTGTGTGTTTCTGGGCAATGATTCTTAAGCTGGCAATGATCAGCCCATTCCGAAATATTTTACCTTTTCTGAACACCTTAACGTGTTCTTTGACCCGTTCATTCCTTATTTTTATTTTTTGTTTATTTATATTGTATCCAGAAGAAGTCCTTGGAATAAATAGGACGAAATATTGATTATAATTGAAGTAGTAGGAGTTTGGTTTTCTTCATCGTATGTATATGTGTAATTTAAGAGTACATCTAACTATTTATTTCTGGATTCACTCTTAAAGTCATTCATTTCATACAGCCTTGGAGGTAGAGTTTCTTTTCTTTGTTTGGAATCAACTATTTTCTCATCTGTATATTTTTTATCTGAAGTGAAAGATGCATCAATCACAGAACATTATCTCACATACACCGAAAGATTTCTGTTTAAGTTTTTTTGGTCCAATCAGTAAGTGTTTAACTCAGATGATTTGATCCAATCAGTAAGTGTTTAACTCACAAGGAGACGACACGCCCTGTATGTTTAGAATTTAAGTGTCCTTTTGTGAGATGAAAGTACACATCAAATACTTCAAAAATACATATACATGTGGGGGCCAACGTTCTTTAGATTTCGAGATATTCGGCATTATTTTCGTCGATTTTCAAGTACTGCCTTATTAACTCACTGATGTCCTTTGAAAGCAAATGCGATCATGGCGCAGTGGTTAGCACAACGGATTTTAAATCGGCGGGTCCTTGGATCGATTCTCGTCAAGTTTAAAGTAATTTTTTTTTTATTATTATTTTCATTTTATTTTTAATTTCATTTTATTTTTTTACTTTCTTTCTTGTTTTTTCTCTTTTTTCTCTCTTTTTTTTTACCTTTTTTCTTTAGGATAGCCTAATGTAAGTTTTTTCCGTTTTTTGTTATGAATATTATACAGAAAACCAATTTAAGATTCGAAGTAAATAAATAATCTTCTCGTTAACTATGTTTTTAATTAATTAGTTAACTTAATTAACTGAATTTTTTTTTCTCATGTGATGATGATACTCATTTACTGTTTCTATTTAAAATTATTTCAATTGTGCTTTTATTTTAAGTTTTTATGTAAGAGTTTTAAATGTACAGTATATGTTTTACTTTATTTTTCTGAATTAAAGTACTTCTAATTAAAAACCAAAATTAACGAGAATACTAGCTTTGTTTGTTTTTTTTTTAAAAAATAAAGAAAAAATAAAATTTCATTAGTGAAGTATTTCTGCTGTGATATATTAAATTATTTGAATAAAAATAATTTAATTATTTTAAGTTGAAGTTATTTAAATAATTAGCTTTTTAAAATGCTTGAAAGAATTTTTTTTTTTATTATTTAAAATGGAAGTGATCCATGGAAAATTTATATATATAAATTTTGGCTAGTGTGAGGAGAAGCCTAAGTGACGTCATAAAAGAATGACACGTAATGATTGAGTTAGTTGAGGAGGAGTTCAGTTGAATTCAGAATTACACACGAGAAAGTGTGGCTAGTCGAGAACGGACGGATCCCGAAGCCGTTAACAGTTAGTTTGAGATGGACCGAACTATTAGACTAGGATATTAGGCAGAATGAAGTTTGAACTCAAGTAAAATGAGTCAGTTCGAGAAGATACTAACGTCGAGAAGTTTCAACGTTAAGTGTGCGAACTCTAATTAATTGATAACGTTCCGTGTAAGAAGAAACGAACTTTAGGGAATTTAAAGTTGGAATTATTCGAAGGTCAAGACTGTTCTCCCGAAGCATTATGGGAACGACCGATCATATGGCTAGTGTGGAACCCGCCATATTCAACTCAGTGATTCGAGGATTTAAAAGAGCTTCAGAATTTAAGGGCATGAATCTACAAAGCGAGGGGATTCAACGAAGCAACGCAGAGTACTTCAAAGGTGAAGTCAACAAGATTCTTCGATTTGTAAGTAGCGAACTCTTTATTTCTTTATTTTTGGATGGGCCGAAAATACCCGATAAATTGAAGAAGGAAGTGAAGCCTCATTAGTGTAGTGCGGAACATAACTTATAAAAATAGAAATAAATTCTAATTCTTTTACATAAGGTGATTAAACCAAAATAGCTAGTTCGTATTTAAATATGTGAATATTTGTGATCATGTAAAAGTGATACAAGTGAATTACAATGCCAGATATGTGTTGTAATTAGATTTAAATTATATACAAGTGAAAAGGTGATTACGAGTGAACTAGTTACCAGTGTGATTTATGCATATTAAATTAAATGTGCTATATATGAAAGATTCATATATTGTTAATGTGAAGTGAATATATAATTAACAGTGAGTTAAGATTATTAAATAATCAGTTAAGGTGCTTCAGATAAATTTGTGAAAAGTGAAACTATTGTGATACCTGAGGAAATCTTTCTATAAGAAGATTAGCGAACTTAGTAACTTTCAACCAGTGCAACTAAAGTGTTAATCTTTTCAATATATTGTGTGATAATAAATATCACTTGTGTAAATAATTTTTGGGAAAAATTTTAAAATATCCCCAATAAAGTGCACATGAATTTTATAGCCATTTTATTTATTTCATTACATGCCACTCTGTTTATAATTGGGGTTCTGCTCCAAGTATCCCCAGCAATTACATTTAAAACTCTTACATAAAAACTTAAAATAAAAGCACAATTGAAATAATTTTAAATACAAACAGTAAATGAGTATCATCACCATATGAGAAAAAAAAAATTCAGTTAATTAAGTTAACTAATTAATTAAAAAAACATATTTGACGAGAAGATTATTTATTTACTTCTAATCTTAAATTTTTCTGTATAATATTCATATTAAAATACGGGAAAAACTAACATTAGGCTATCATAAAGAAAAAAGGTAAAAAAAAAAAAAGAGAAACAAGAGAAAAAACAAAAAACAAAGTAAAAAAATAAAATGAAATTAAAAATAAAATTACTTTAAACTTGACGGGAATCGATCCAAGGACCCGCCGATTTAAAATCCGCTGTGCTAACCACTACGCCCTGATCGCACTTGCTTTCAAATGACATCAGTGAGTTAATAAGGCAGTACTTCAAAATCGACGAAAATAATGCCGAATATCTCGAAATCTAAAGAGGGTTGGCCCCCACATGTACATATATTTTTGAAGTATTTGATGTGTACTTTCATGTCACAAAAGGGCATTTGAATTCTAAACATACAGGTCGTGTCGTCTCCTTGTCAGATGATTTGGTCCAATCAGTAAGTGTATAACTCAGATGATTTGATCCAATCAGTAAGTGTGTAACTCAGATGATTTGGTCCTATTCAATGTTACTATATATTCCAGTCAGTTTTCTGTTCCCGTCTTTTACATTTAGTTTTGCTGCGTTCCATTCAACTTATATTGGTGAACTTCCTTGTTTCTGTAAGTCCGTGATATCTGGTCAGCAAGGCGTTGACAGGCATTAGGGCTTCTACATTTCAAAGTGGCTGTAATTAAACTGACACCCACTCCAAGCCATCTGTAGCTCGATAGAAGAACAGGAGGGGCATCAAATTTAATGTAGAGAATAATGAAGACATGAGAAGGACGAGTCTGTGTGAAAAAAAAAAGTTCCAAAAGTCGATGATGGGGAAATTTGGCGCTGTAGTAGCCGAGAATTTTCATGCAACTCGAGCAAAAGTCGTTCATGCAAATTCCCTGCTAACATAGGTTACAACAGCGCCAGAAATTCGGGGTATAAAGGGATGGGAAAACTTCAGCAAAGACAGTGTTTGGACGAAATAATTTGATACCAGATGGAGCACACATTGCTCGATAGGCACAGTAGCTGCACACACGAAAGTTTCATCAGTCACTTCTTTCCGGACGCATGGACGCCTCGCTCCCCGAATATAACTGCTGATTTAACAAGCGACTTTTGGCAGTGGGGTTACTTGAAGTTTAAGTTCTATCTTGGCGGGCATCCTAACTTCCGTAATGGACAACGTATCATGGGCTGTGATGAACATTTCTTCAGACATGGTATGGTCGGCTCTAGAGAATATTGTACATACCATGCAATTCCTGGTCCACAAGAACAGTAGCCAGATTGAATCTGGACTACCTCCACACGGGGGAAATAAATGTGCTGCATAAAAGTTGATATTTCAGTTCAGTTTCGTCTTTGTTATTCATTGTCTGTCCATTGCAACTCTTAATTGCACAGCTCTATATTTCCCTCTATTTTGGAACTACTTTTCTTTCCGCGGAATTCTTCTTCCCATGAGTCTCCCCACCACATTTGGTATTATTCCGGTTGTTTGATTAAGCTACAGACGGCTTTGAGTAGTGTCGGTTAATTACGACCACTTTTCTATATATGTTGTCTTTCCTTACATTGTAACTTTCCGTAGCTGTTGCACAATAAATTTTTCCTTTCAGTCTTCATTCACCAGAGCGTTGTGTCTGTGGAGTAATCAGCCCTTATCTATTACTGCTTGATGTTATTCTCGTTGGGTCACAAGCATCTTAGTTTGTGATCTTTACTTTTGTAAATCTTAGCTCCCATCCGTGTCGGCAGCTCATTTCTCCTCATTCGCTCAGACATTTCAATATTGAATATAATATCATGAATATTTTACTAATAAATTCTCAGAATTGAATCTCATTGAAGGTGCATATTATAGTGCATAATAGTGAATACGGATGCAGGAAAAAAAAATCTAATCGTACATTTTCACAGACAATATGAATATATGATGCATCCATATTAAACAGACTTTGAAACCTGGGCGAATCGCAATCAAATTTCGGACACATACTGTCCTCAATTTCCGGTTTCGGTTTCCAAAGAAATAAAAATAAATCAAATTTCGGCCAGTAAGGGTGAATTGTGGCGCTGCTGTTCCCGTAATTTGCATGTTGCAACGTAATCGAACATCTTCCACTTGAGGTTTAACCCCCTATCCAATGGTCAACAATTGGTTTCTGATAGAATTGGTTATGATTACCGGAAAGCCTTTGCTTTGACATTCGTTTTTCGGATGATGATGATGGATGATGCGAATACTGTGAAGTGATGGGTTCATTTTCATTTGAATGATGCTTTAAACGCTAATAACATTCGTATTTGGTCTAACAGTAATCTACATGTTCATCAAATTCCACTGCATTCTCCAAAGCTAACGGTTTGGTGTGGCTACGTGGCATTCTTCATCACTCGTCCTTGAAAGTCTTTGAAAAAATACAGCATCGAGGCCAGAGAAGTCACTGAAATGTTTATCACATAATTCCCTCACATAACTGTACCTGTGAAAGCAACGACTAACGTTTTCGGACGACAGAGTAATTAGCAGATCATTTCCCACGGCATGGCCATCCGATCACTAGATCTAAACCCCTGTGATTTTTGGGTGTGGGGCTACTTACAGAAACTCGTTTATCAAGGTAATGTTACGAATTTAGCTGTGTAAAAAGACAGAATTTCGCAACATGTGACACAACTCGACGCATGTCATTTGCTTTTTGCAGTCGAGTAAGTTGTGCAGCGAATGCAATTTGTAGAGCAAGGCGATGGAGGCCACACGCAGTCGTATTTTTAATATTAGCTTCATTCCACAAATGATTGCAATGAAGTTATTGCTCATTAACTCTTTTTTTTAATGATATTTGTTAGATAAGTCAGGCTGGATGCTAATTACTGGGAGAGCAGCACAATTTACCTTTAACGGCCGAAATTTGAACAATATGTTTTTTTCTTCAGAAATCAAAACCGCATACCCTGAACATTGTGTGTACGAAATTTGATTGCTATTCGCTCAGTAGGTTTACCTAGAGAGAGATCTAAACCTCCTCTTTAATTTGGTAGTTGAATCTAACCTAAGAACTCATCGTTCAGATTTACCCAATTGATGAACAATTCAAACAGATCCCACTGACGGAAATTAGAACGAAATCCAACAGAAATAAATGATGTTATTGCTGCTCAGTCTTTGGTAGGTCAAATTGAATAAAAGGCGTATTAAATCCTTGTTAGAGAACAATCTGTTAATAACATGCGAGCTAAAAGAAGTAGAGCGAAATCTAAGATACCAATTGGGAGGCAGAGGCAGGTCAGAGCCAGGTCTTGAGACTTACAAGTACTTACGTTCATCGCATGTCTTTCCTGTGTAGTTGAGGGCACACAAACAATGGTTAGGGGATTTGCAACCACCATAAAGGCATCCCTGCTCACAGACGGCTGAAAAGAAAGAGTGCGATTTTTATTTAGTTTTAGTAGCAAATCTGCAATAGTTTTAGTTTTTTAATAGCGCAATATATATATATATATATATATATATAAATTTTAAATTAAGAAATATTTTCAGGTTGAAATTCTTTTAATGTTGACCTTGCCTTAGTATTTAATCGGTTTCTTGAGTTTTCCATTGCCATTCTCTGGCTAGTAAGAAATGCATTGTTTTCTTCATTTCATTTTATTTAAGTTCTCTGAATTAAAAACAAGAAGTTTATAAAGGATATTTTTTTCTTTTTAGATATTTAATTAGATTTAAAAACTATACTTTGAAATACTGTTTTCTTGTATTTCAGTATTACGTTGAGAAATCAATTTCCGACAAAGAAGCCTAAAATAATCCATTTCTTTTATGAGATTCAAACCTATTGCTTAAAGATGTCGATCAAGAAATAACGAGATCCTAAAAGCATGGATGCACTTTACTGATTTTCAGCTGTGTAAGATTCATTCTTTATAAATAAACCTTTATTTATTACTTTACGAAGTGTACCATGAAAGCCTGTTTAAAGATATTGAAAGGATTTGCCTTTTTTATCTACTATGATTAAATTGAAAATGGTTCATTTGTTGAAAGTTTCATTTGGACAAATTGACAAAGAGGACAGAGAGAGAATCGCGGGATTTTAATCCTAAAAACTTAATTTCAAACAACCTTGTTTTTATGAGACAAATAATATGTTCGGCGATTGCTAACTAATTTCATCAAGTACTAACTAATACAATATTGAATTTGAGAGCTAATTACCCTCCTTTAGACACTAAAATAGATATTACAAGTATATACTCCTTGAACATATACAATATTATGGCCTTCAATCGAAGCCACAGGAACAAATTAACAAAATGGTTCAGATAACATCTTGAATAAATAGATCTTAATACAGTAAAACCCCGCTAATCCGGCATCCGATAATCCGGCACATTCAATAATCCGGCATCGGTATAAGGGTTTTTTTCTTACACTGAATAAGCCTTCCGGGCGCGTTCGGCAGAGTTCGCGGGCAATCGGATGAGGTCGGGCGTACTCGGCAGTGATGACAAATCTTCGTCCGCCATTTTGTGTCGTCTAGTGCTCACTTGTCAGTGCTACGGTACAGTGTCGCTTTGCCGTGAACGTTCAGTGTTGTGAGTTTGAGTTGAGTTTCTGTTCAATGTTTTCTAAACCAAGCACCTCTAAAGAAGCAGTGAAGCGTAAACATGTTCTATCCTCGCAATAATGGCTATTTTTAGACGGCTCTCAGTAATCCGGCACTGCCGAAGTCCCGAACGTGCCGGATTAGCGAGTTTCTACTGTACTTCGAACTCACTAGTTAAACCAGAGCAAGTCTAGAATTCCTAGAAACCATGAGTTGCTATGAGAGTTATCACAAGAGACATTTACAGCTATTTGCTTTCTGCGACTTCTGAGATCACGTTGAGATTGTTTCCATCCTCTTTGCAGCATTCCTCACCAGATACCATCCCAGGTCCATTTCATCTTACATTGATCAAACGTTTTCCTCATATAGTTACCAATGTCAGATATCAAAGTAGATACAATTTTACTTGCGAATCAAGCTAATATTTTTAATCACTGAAATGTCTTTTACAGCGTAGAGAATCATAAAAAAATAATTTAAAGTTTCAAAGCAGTATTGAAAAGAGTGTATTAAATATCCAAAAGGGAAAAGAAATAATGCAAAGAAATATTGAGATAAATCTAAGATCAACTTCATGTGAATCCATTCCTGTACCAACCATGAGATTTATGAATAGATTAAGTTAATTGACATTTCTGAGCCAGAATTCAATGGTCAGAATATTAATTTTAAAATTATAAAATTCAGTAACAACATGCCAACTTATTATTAATATGAGCAGCGTCGAATCCACCGGGATGGGAGGGGGGCTAAAGCCCTCCCCAAATCCAAAAAGAAAGAAATATGACAAAAAAAAAGAAAAAACGAATGAGGAGAAAGCCTCTATTAAAGCACTCATGCGTCTGTGTCGTATTATTTTCGAAATTGATCTTTAAAACAATTTATTTTTAAGTAGGTCTACAACTGAATGGATTCTTTACAACATCCTTAACCCCCCCCCTCTCAAACCTTAGTCCTAGGTGCGCCACTGAATCTTATACTTCTTTACATATACTGTATATTATTAGTGTGTGTCTCGAGAGGAAAGTCAATATTCTTGGTGCTCAATCTAAAGAATATATATATCCTTCAACCTTAATGTGCCAATGTCTCAAGCAAGTGAATCGAAACCAAGTACCATTGGCTGCTGGTCACCATCAAAGCAGTCAATAACACTTGGCATGGATTCATTTGCTAGACACATTAGTCACCCTTCGATTGAAGGGAAAGACAATGTTAGGTTCTAAATAAAAAATACTCTACAAATATGGAATATTCAGAAATGTTTACAACTTCTGCGATGGTAATGTTCTTGTTACAGTTGAAGAAGACCGCCCTCGTTCTGCTACGCTTTCTAATCCAGACTTGTGAGTATTTTGCAAGGTTTTCAATCCATGTGTGAACGTCTTGCACGTATGTTTCCATCTGAACGAGCACATCAACAACATATAGAGGAACAGAAAAACATTCTTGAAATGGTACAGTTTCTAAACGTCTCCGTGTTTCACGTACAAGTGTGTGACGAACACATTTCACTCAGAGCGTACGCTAATTCTTCAGGAACAGTGGTTATGTCATTGGTTCTGATTAATTCACTGAGGAAGCCATTTTCACTGTAATGAACGTCAGCATAAAGAAGATCTCACGAAAATCAATATGCTTCTATGGAAAAAACAATTCAAGATAATAATATTTATAGAAATAAATTGAATACAGCTTTTAATCTTTTGAGACATAGAATAGGCGCAGGTATTGATAATATCCCTACTGAGCTCATGAAGTAGAATTGCAAGATATTACAGGATTCCTTTTTAGATTATGAAGATGGTTAATTAGAGTCTGAACTTCTGTGGTATATGTGTAACGATAACCTCCGCTACCAAAACACATTCTTTTCCTTCCTTTCTTGCAAGTCGACTGGACCCAGTCATGAGTCGGCTGCGTTTGATCCTTGTTGCCATAAAAACGGCAGACACTGATAGGCAAGTAGCAGACGGCAGTGAGAAACAGAAAGCAGCAAGAACTTACAGAGAGTCATTGCAGCAGAAAGAAGGTGTTTCCCGGTCAGACGAAGACCATTGCTTAAAGTCCTCAAAATGAAAGATGACCGGCGGAAGTTTGAACTGCGCAGCCTTTCCGGTAGCTGATCAATTATGTTTTCCTGTCACAATGGATGACGTAGTCTGTTTTCACTGAGGAAGACATGTTGAGAACGCCAAATTAAAACTTCTCTCGACTATTTAGCGTTATTTCAATACCAGTTGCTAACAATAAGTATTTATATAAATAAATAAATATATATTATTCATAAATACAATGCTCTTTTGCAAAGTAACAAGCGATTAGCACAATGGCGGCGTCCTTTCATTAAATCAGACGGACGTTCCTGACCAGACTAATCGATGATACATGCGCAGATCTCACAAAAACAGGGCGGCCATCATTCATTGGGAGGACAATAGGACGGAAGATGATCCCTAGTCAAACAAAAGCCATCTCCCTGAAGTAAAGAAATCATACGCATCCTAAAGATTTTGTTACAAAAAAGGTAGTGAGGGCATTTGAGATTAAAGGACTTTTACGAACTACACTGCTCACAAAATTTAGGATATATTCCGAAATGAATATAATACATCCGAAAAACAGAGGCATTTGAGTTTATTTATTAAAGAACATTATCAGAGAAGCAAATGACACGAAATGGAAGTTGTCTGAATATGCAAATGTGATGCAAAGCGTTAATTTGCATATTTGCCTACAACCCGGTATAAAGAGGCTGGCGGTGCAGGGTTATCTCGACTTTCCATCAACAACAAGTGGCAGAATCGTTGAACGTCACCTGAAAATGCCCCTGCAATGTGATTTACCCGAATCGGAAGCATGAAGAGTCATAGGGCATCTTGAAGCTGGTCAAACACAGATGACAGTGGCAGCAGCTGTTACAACTTCCCAAAGCGTGATTAGCAGACTCTGGAATCGCTTCAGAGAGATTGGCACATTGAATACGCTTGGGATGCAGTAGAAAGACGTGTTGCCAGTCACCAATCACCTCCCATAACACTTCCTCAGCTGCAAGTTGCCCTGGAGCGCGAGTGGCCACGAATCCAACAGGAACTGCTGGACAATTTGACCCTCCCCATGACTCATCGCTGTCAAGAGTGCTGTAGCAGTCTCAGCAGACCATACACCCTACTGAACAGTCAAAATGCGACACATTTTTCACGTTTGACATGTGAATGTTAACCCCCATCCATAAGTCACTTTCGCTCAATCCCAATCAATGGATTCTGCACCTCATTTTCATATTCAGACAACTTCCATTTTCGTGTCATTTTCTTCTCTGATGATGTTCTTTAAATAAACTCAAATGCCTCTTGATTTTTTGATGTATTATATTCATTTCGCAATATCTCCTTAATTTGATGAGCAGTGTATTTAATTCGGTATAGTTAATCACTATTGGAGAGAGTGTCTTAAGAAATAAGCACTACAATATTATCATTATTGACTTAATGACCCTCAGTGGAGCTTGAGTGGCGGAAAAATTTCCCGAAACTAATTTCATGTGAATATTACAGAACTGAATCCTCACAATTTCAAAATACTTTTACAAATACAAAAAAAAAGGATTGAGAGGTACCTTGAGCAATATTTTGATGATGCAGAATTTGGGTTTAGTTGCAAAAGGAATGCAACAGGTGTTAAATTCGATCAATGATTGTTAAATTTCGAAGAATATTGTTCATGTGTTTGGTGGATTATAAAAGAGCATGCGAAAGAGTGCATGATAAACTTTTACTGCCTCTTAAAACACTCTTCGAGGTTGATAAGAAATTTGTAAATTTAACAAAGTGTAATTGTTAGGATTAGTGCTAATGAAACAGCACCTGCAAATATCAACAAACGATGAGACAAGATTGTTTGCTCTCTCTCTTGCACGTTTTAATTTATTTGCTGAAATGACTGTCAGTGTGGCGTTTGCATGTGGTATTAAGATGGGCTGTACAAGATCGGAAGATTCTAAATTTGTGATAATCAAGATCTTTTTGCAGATTGCTCTGTCAGTTAGAGCAAATAATGTTTTCAATTTATTAACAACATTGTTTAATGATTTAACATGAACATATGAACATTATTGTAATTAAAAAAGATAAAGTGATGACGATTGGTAACGATTCACAGCCTTTCCATATAAATATTGAAGACCAACAGATTGATCAAGTTAAACAATTAAGCTTTAATAAATATGATGATTTTCGGGAAGTTTTTTCGTCTTCCCGTTCTCAAGCGAATCTATTTTGGAAAAATATAATAAAATAAGCTTGAACATAAAATAAAATTAAAAACACGTTTGAGCAATAATTTTAAGTTAATGATACATCAACCTAATTAAATTCCTTATTATGCTAAAACAATTTAGGGCATTACTTGTTTCGTAATAAAATTAATGGTATCAATAATGAATTTTTTATTTTATTCTTATAACTGAAACCTATATTTATATTGAACGATCAACAAAGATTTTTTTCAAAATCATACTATTTTCATTAAGATATAGAACATATACTTTATTTCCAAACTTTTCCACTTGCTTGTTTTTGTATGTGTTGTAATACCTTATTTGGATATTAATGAATTTTTCAGTGTAATCATTTTTCTGTAAAATATTAGTCATATCTATTATTTTTTCAAATTAGTTCCTGTCTTACACGTGTTTCTGTCAACTCTTCTTGCAAAATTTTCTACTATTTTCTTTTTTTGATAATTCTATGTCTTGAATGAAAATTCAGTACCTGGTCACTCTGATAATCTTTTCTAAAATATTCCATTTTAATTTTGTTATTATCATTCAACAATTTGACAACTAAGAAGTTTAATTCATTTTTTACTTCAATCTCTTTTTTAAACTTTAAATCTTACTCTTCTTTTTTTTAATTTAAAAAAAAAAATATTAAATTGGTGAAGGGTCCGAAACCAAATGACCAAAACATGATATACGTAATGAAAATATTCCTATGTATGTTGGTTCTGTTTCTCATTCAACAATTTACTTTCGAAATGATTCAAATACAAATTATTACATATACTTCCCGAAATTGAGGAAGCCATTGGGAAACCTTTTGTTTATTTGAAAATTTTTCTATCATGTTTGAAATAAGTATTCTATGTTATTGAATCATTTCCATAAAACTTTTTTCATTTAAATTATAGTTTAACAAAAACACTCTATTATCAAAGCCTCTTTTTCCAAAATTAATAAAGTTTCATCCCCAGGAACATTTGTAAACATATTATCAATATCCACGAAAATAGATGAAACTTGCATTTGTTACTTTTATTGAATAGTTTAACTTTATTTATTAAATCCCCCGTATTCTTACTAATTATCCTTTCTTTCGGCAATTTAAAGTCTCTCATCCAGTACTTAAGCTTTCCGGCAAGATTTTGCGAACCGTATCCGTTGACTACAGGACGTATAGGGTGGCTTTCTTTATGTATTTTTATTAATACTATTATTATTAATAATTTTATAATTTTAATAGTATTTATTAATATTAATAACAAAATTAGGATTGAATATTTTAGAAAACATTATCAGAGTGACCATGTACTGAATTTTTATTCAGGACATAGAATGATCATAAAAAAGAATGTAGTAGTTTTATAAAGTAAAGTAAGTAGTTTTATAAATGGAATAATATTAGAGATGCAATTCAGAAAGCTTTAGAAGAAGAGGTTGGAGTGGCACAAAAGGCTAAGAACAGGAAGAAATGGATTACTCAGAGCATGTTAGAGAAAATGGATGAAAGGAGAAGATGGAAGAATGTAAACACTGAAGAAGGACAAACGAAATATAAAAAACTCGATCAAAACTGATCAGACAAGAAAGGAATGGATGGAGAAATATTGTGAGGAGGTGGAAATTTTAGAAAAACAAGGAAGATTGGAAGAAATGTACAAAATAGTTAAAGAATTAACAAAGAATGAGAGAAAGAAAATAAGTAAGCAAGGTATGTTAAATAAATATGGGAAAATAACAACAAGTGTTGAAGAACACAAAAATATATGGAAGGAGTATGTGGAAGTGTTGTATGATAGTAAAGCTGGACATTCTGAAATAGATCTGGAAGATGAAAGGGAATGCGAAGAAATGAATAGAGGACCAAAGATATTGAGGGAGGAGGTGGAAAAAGCAATAAAAGACCTCAAGGAAAGGAAAGCGATGGGATGCGACAGAATACCATCTGAGGCACTAAAGAACTTGGGAAAAGATACAATAAGTAGATTGACAAATTTGATCAATATGATATATGATACAGGTATTTGGCCTGAAGAACTGCTTAAAACTATTTTGGTTCCGTTACCAAAGAAATGTAATGCCAAAGATTGTAAAGATTACAGGACAGTTAGTTTTATATGCCATACTACAAAAGCAATAACAAGGATTATATTGAAAAGAATTGAAAGGAAGATTAAGGAAAATTTGGGAGAAGATCAATTCGGTTTTAGAAAAGGAAAAGGAACTAGAGATGCCATAGGATGTTTGAGAATGATGGGAGAAAGAATGTTAGAAGTGAATAAAGACTTATTTGTTTGTTTTATTGATTGCGAAAAGGCATTCGATAAGGTTAATTGGTATATACTACTGAGGATTTTAAAAGAAATTGGCATTGATTGGAAGGATAGAAGACTAATAAAGGAGATGTATTGTAGGCAGGCGGTGACTGTAAAAGTAGGAGATGATGAAACTGAAGAGATGGGTATTGCAAGAGGAGTTAGACAAGGGTGTTGTCTTTCCCCAGTGCTTTTTAATGTATACGCAGAACAACTCACTGCGAAAGCTTTAGAGGAAGCAAGAGGTGTTGTGATAGGAGGAGAGAGATTGAAAACTATTAAATATGCAGATGATCAAGCAGTGTTGGCAGAATCAGAAGAAGAATTACAGAAAATGATGGACAGTATAATAACAGTTGGGAAAGACTTTGGAATGAACTTAAATGTGGGAAAAACCAAGGTGATGAGAATAAGCAGGCAAGAAGGTAGTGTGAATATCTCCTTAGAGGGAAAGATTATACAGCAAGTAAAGGCTTTTAAATATTTGGGAAGTCTGGTGAGATGGGATGGAAGTTGTACCGAAGAAATAAGAAGTAGAATAGCAATGGGTAAAGGAACATTTGAAAAGGTAAAAGCACTGTTGACAGCACAAGGCATTTCAATAGAATTAAGGAAAAGGTTTGCTAAATGTTTTGTTTGGAGTGTGATGTATATGGTTGTGAATCATGGACTATTAAAAAGAAGGAAGAGAGATTTCTAGAAAGTTTTGAAATGTGGCTCTGGAGAAGAATGTTAAACGTGAAATGGTTGGATAGAGTAAGGAATGAGGACGTTTTAACAAGATTAGGTGAAAAAAGGAAATTGTTAGAAACCATACGCAAGAGAAAAATATCTTGGTTAGGACATGTGCTACGAAGAAATTGCCTACAACAAAGAATAATAGAAGGAAAAGTAGAAGGAAAGAGAGGAAGAGGAAGAAGAAGGATTGGAATGCTGGATGATGTTAAAAGGGGAAGAAAGTATGAACAATTGAAGAAAAATGCACAGGATAGAAGAAAATGGAGAACGTCCAATTGAAACCTGTCGTAAAGACAGTTTACACCAGAGAGAGAGAGAGAGTTTTATAAGAAGTTGAATGATATAAATTTTATAAGAGTTGACAGAAATACGAGAACGACAGGAACTAATTTGAAAAAAATAATAGATATGACTAATATTAATGATTACACTGAAAAATTCATTAATAACCTAATAAGGGATTACAACACATTCAAAATAAAACAAGTGGAAAAGTTTGGAAATAAAGTTTTTGTTCTATACCTTAATGAAAATAGTATAAAAAAAAAAATTAGTATGTAAAAAATTAAGTTGTAGTGACAGACAAAATGAAATGGAAGTTGTATACAGAATTGATTGTAGAACGTGTGGTGATTTTTATATTGGAGAGACAAAAAGAAGTTATCTGAACGTATATTGGAACAAGGAAATGCTTTAAAAAACAAAAACTTGGATGCTTCAGACATTGAAGACCATTGTTTCAAAAAAGGATTACATCATGAGTAGCAATATCCAAATTTTGTACACAGAAAATGATTAAAGGATTAGGAAATTTTTAGAAAGTTGTATAATAAAAAATACCAAAGAAAAAAATTTCAATAGATATGAGGGGGCCAACGTAGACCCTTCTACAGTAACGTTAGTAAGAGATGTAGTAAACTGATGTGAATGAAACGGTAACAATAATTGTACTTAATTATTGATATTATTATTAATTTTATTACGAAACTAGTAATGTTTTAGCATAATAAAGAATTTAATTAAGTTGATGTATCATTGTAACAAAACTTAAAATTATTGGTTTAACGTGTTTTAACTTTATTTTATGTTCAAGCTTATTTTATTATATTTTTCCAAAATAGATTCGCTTGAGAACGGGAAAACGAAAAAACATCCCGAAAATTTGCATCATATTTAATAAAGCTTAATTGTTTAACTTGATCAATCTTCAATATTTCTTCAATATTTATATGGAAAGCCTGTGAATCGTTACCAATCATCATCACTTTATCTTTTTTAATTACAATAATGTTCATATGTTCATATTAAATCTTTAAACAATATTGTTAATAAATTGAAAACATTATTTGCTCTAACTGATAGAGCAATCTGCAAAAAGATCTTGATTATCACAAATTTAGAATCTTCCGATCTTGTACAGCCCATCTTAATACCACATGCAAACGCCACACTGACAGTCATTTCAGCAAATAAATTAAAACGTGCAGGAGAGAGCAAACAATCTTGTCTCAATCCTTTGTTGATATTTGCAGGTGCTGTTTCATTTGCACTAATCCTAACAATTACACTTTGCTAAATTTACAAATTTATCAACCTCGAAGAGTGTTTTAAGAGGCAGTAAAAGTTTGTCATGCATTCTTTCGCATTCTCTTTTATAATCCACCAAACACATGAACAATTTTCTTCGAAATTTTACAAAGTTTAACGCATTCAACACCTATTGCATCCCTTTTGCAGCTAAACCCAAATTCTGCATCATCAAAATATTGCTCAAGGTACTTTATGTATTTGTAAAAGTATTTTGAAATTGTGAGGATTCAGTTCTGTAATCTTCACATGTTGAAGAAATTATTTTCTTGAAATTTGTCCGCCACTCAAGCTCCAATGAGGGGAACAAGTTAATAATGATAATCATAAAGAGTTTATTTCCTCAGACAACGTCTCATGTAGTGATTAACTAGACCGAATTACATACACTGCACATTAAATCAAGGGGATATTGCGAAATGAATATAATACACCCAAAAAATCAAGAGGCATTTGAGTTTATTAAAAGAACTTCATCAGAGAAGCAAATGACTCGAAATTGGAAGTTGTCTGAATATGCAAAGAAAAGAGCTAAAAAAGTTTCTGAAAATTTCATGTTTGTTTTTAAATATGGAAAATAAAATTAGATAAACGCCATCTGAAAGTTAACCTTTCATCTCAAATTAGGCTTTATAGTGATTATAAATTTCTTTGTACTTTTGTTTTACAAGCAGCAACTTTAATCAAAAGTAGCATTTAACAAACATTTTCAAATACAAAAGTTAAATGTCTTCAATAGATACTTCAAGTTTCAAAAGGATTCATTCCGACGCTGTTCGACTCACTCACGATCCTCTCTTAGGTCTCAATCAAAGCTTCCTCTATTTCTTATATTTTTTTGCTTCTTAAGTTTTTGAAAAAAATATCTTCACTGGTTTTTATTATTTTAAGCAAAAGTTAATGATTTAAATCTACACTATGACGTTTCAATATATTCTTTGAAATAATTTTTTGTAAAAACAAACGTTTTCCAGAACTTTCCATAATTTCAAACAATTTTAAATTGAAATATTTGAAGATAATCTTATCTTTTACAACTGAATGACATCGTCTGTCCAAATAATAGAAGAAACAAAGACTGTTATTTTTTAACATCTACTTACGATGTTCACAAATGCTGCCGGTGTATCCATGTTCACATTTGCAGATCTCGGGCTTCACGCACCGTCCTCCATTCACACAGCCTTGATTACAAATCGCTACAATGACAAAAAAATATCTGAATTTAACTGATAAATAGTACGAAATTTCAGATTAGAAATTTATGAAGAAAAGAAAAGTTTTGAAAGTTAAGACCTAACTTAGCCCAAGTGTAGGTGTCTGAAGAATCGTTTCCTACTTTAAGCCCACTTTTCATTAAAAGGCGAAGTAATTTGGAAGATCAGTAGCAAGCAGGACTTCTGCACTTCTGGTCTCTACATCCCTGAATGAAATTTAGGTTAGATGACGCCCTCCACCGACTCATGTTCCTGTTAACCTTGTAGCTAACAAAATAGCAGCAGTCAATAGGGGAATTTGGAAAAGAATTTGGACGCTGCTGCTGATTCGTCTAAACTTGTTAATCATTGCTATGACGACGCTGCTGCTTGCTTCAGGTTTGCGGAACTGCAGCTCAAACAGCACCTTCACTCGCTATATACTATAATAGAACCGTTTTTACGGTCTAATCAGTATGAGCGATTAAATTGCTCCAGAATAAACACCATTTCCTCTGGTGTCAGTATCATTATCATGTGTCCAGTAACAGCAACGGCAATGGATGTTCCACAGCCGATTGTGTTCGCGCGGAGTCATGATTCTGACGCATTCCGCTCGAGGGGTGCGCCACCGTGTTTGAGGACTGTTTGTTTTGAACCATCCTGTACTAAGTCACATGAGAGATCCCTATGGTTTTACGAGAGATAATGAACCTCTCGGAATAGTTAAATGCTTGGCTACATCTATATCTATAATAATATAAGTCAATAATAATGAACTGCTGTTATGTTTCAGATTCTGCCAGATGTTCTGCAATTGTTGGTCTAGTTTGGCTAATTCCCTAATGGCTGCCAACCTTCTTTTCTAGCATATCCCAGACATGCTCCATTGCCGAGAGTTCTTGGAACCAGACTGGCCATGGGAGGTTATGAGGAAGCATTGCTGAATGTGTCATGGGACTTCGGTCGTTATCATGCTTGGGAGTAGCCCCTGAAAAATATAGAAACATAACTGGATACAAAAATTTGTCAACGTACATGCGTGTACAAAACTTGGGGAGATGTCATTGGAGATGGTCCCCCAGACCAACTCCCTATGTGGTGGCGGTTTGCCATTCGACCAGTGCAGCAGGACTGAAGTAATGACACGTACTCTCAATGCAAGGATATGATCATCAATTACGCCGTTTAGAGATTTCATTTAGGCAAGCGGGACTCATCACTGAGCACAACACGACTCCAAATTGTTAGAATCACTGTGCTCGACACAACTCCACACATTATTGCTTATTTTGTGTGGTCTGTGGCAGCCGTCTTAAGGACCGTCAAGACTGAAGTCCCGTCTCTGCCAGTCGTTGCCGGATGGTAACCATTGATGTGTATAGGAAGTATATGAATGGGAAACATCTACAACATTTTTGTTCTGTTTCGCATACTACAGTTTAGCATCAAAATATTGAATGGCATTACAACAGACTGGACAGTGTATATAACTAGGCCATCCCCCTGGATAAGTATTAGATAATCCAAGAAGAATCGATTATGGCAAAAAGTGATATTTATTTCTTGTTGAATGAACTCACAATTTGATAGCGCGCAAACAATAAGAATAAAAATTGTATTGGATATTGGGGTACTAGCAGCAGTCCAATGGTTAGCGTTCCTGACTGCAAGGACAAAGTCCTCGGTTCGAATCTCGTGCAAGGCAAGACAAAATTAAAAAAAAGAAAATTTTATAATCTGACTTTCTCAGCAAGGGAAACTAATAATTAACAATTGCGCTGTACAGACAGACAGACAGAAATAAAAGATTTTAGTAACATAGATTATCAGTGATTGATTTCATATACATAGTCTCAGTATATTTCATTAAAAAGGATCATGGTGTAATAACAATACTACTAGAATCTCTTCTGACTCGTTATAAATCAATCCTTTCAGCATCATTTTGTTTAAATTTAAGGGATAGAATTGAAAGAATCTAATTATTCACCTTTCGAGCAAAATGCGATGATTTACATTAGATATTTATTGGTAAGGCATGAATCATCAACTTTAAATACCAAAGCGATAAGCAGAGCTCAACTATCTCAATCGCTACCTACTTTACTTCATCTAAAATGGACTCGAAGACAAATTAAAGATATCATGTAAATCCATTAATTCCATTTGTAATTTTCGAAATAACTTAAGCCTTTAAGCTATATAAAATATAGACGAGAAATATACTACGATAATTTAAAGCAAATATCCTCACTTTTCCTACCATCCTATGTAATATGTTTTTAAATAAGGTACCCTGCCCAAATAAGGCCACCTTAACATTAAAATTACTGTAAGTCTGGAAATAAGGTGTATCGAAACACGAAAATTATGACCAAGAAAGTTTAATCTTCTGTTTGAAGCATACCATAATGAAACACATGATAACTGTTACTGGAGAAGTATGAGAACTCAAATAAAAAAAAATTTGCAAACTGGCGTTATTAGGAACACCTGGTCCAATTAACGCCACCTACTTTCTAGTAACTTAACTTCTTTAAAATTAAGAATTATTCCATCATTGTAAACATTATTTGTAGAAAATTACAGTAAAAAGAACTAAATTTGACTTTCTGTAAAAAAATAATAAAAAATCACTTGAAATTAACGCAGTCTTTCTAATCTGTAGCTAAAACAAAAGAGGAAATGTAAAAATTAATGAATTTCGGTGTTTTCTGATTATAAAAGTAAAATAATAAATAAGATAAAAATCTATATTTTCATGAAACATATTAGTAACTTATAAATGTCGTACGTAACCTAAAATCGTGTATGTAGACCATTAACACCACCATGGCGTTAAAGCGCTGCTGAGCACATGGATCACATGATACACTTGTTTGACTACAATTTCCGAATTTTAAAAATAACAGTCAACTTATCTACATAGAAAAATCTTCAAGAATCAAGAAAATATATAGTTTCATTAAGTTAATCTTTGCTGAACATTATAAAATCTATATTTTATTTAATGTTGATATAGTAGCAGCCTTTCAGAACCAGTCCTCGACACGAAAATGTTGGTGGTCTGCTAGTAGCTCACTTCAACACTAGATGGCATGTCAATGCAAACTATTTGGTGTAGTACCGCCATCTCTTATATTATGAAAAATTAGATAGGTTGCGTTAAAGGTATACATGGCGTTAAATGGCTGAGGTACCTTACAATGATTTAATCAATTTTTTTAATTATTTTATAAAAAAATAAAACTACTGATTTTCACTGAGTAACCCAACAATAAGAGGTAATATTTTTTTTCACTTCTATATTTCTTTCATTTACAATACAACATGAACTATATAATGAGCCAATTGACAAGGAAACTTTTCCTTTCAAACTTTATTTTTGAGAAAGAGTAAAATGATTAGGGGACTATTCAAACCACTCTTTCGATAAGCATGGGATACACTTGTTCTTATGTAGTTGTAGTCCAGTATTTCAAAACAACACCACAGACCTTATAAGAATAATTACAGGAATATCATTCACATGCAAAAGATGCACCTACTAGAAATTCTTATTCGTGAGAGACTTGAAATAATTCAGAAATTATGGATTAATTAGGGATTAAAGAGTAGATTGCAAACAAAATTCTTGGATCCAAAGCAAAAAAAGGGATGTTTGACTTTACAAACCGTTTTTATTGAATAAGAACATCATACGGACAACAGAGGTTCTCATCTTAATAATGAAATCCACAATTGATTCGAAAGACAAGCTTAAGTTCAAAGAAGGAGACGTGTTACAAATGTTCTTCTACACAACATTTGTAATAGTGATATGTATGGTTGAGGTTCATTTCCATTTTCACACTTTTATCCTGTTATTGTTATTAATTGATTAGTAACACATACTTGCTATGTCGTTACAAATTCCTTTAAAGATATGTAACAGATATTTTTTCATTTAATTTCTCATTAGTTTTTATTATTAGTTAAGGTGACTTTTTGCCAATTGTTAATAATTTATCTGCAACTACTAAATCAGCTATTTTTCTCCAACCAACTGCTTTGGAATCCCTTTCAAATGAAAAGAAATGCTGCTGTAGATCTCTTCCTTTCATAACTGTAGACAGTCTATACAATGCTAGAGATGAGTATTTTTCAATTCAGAAATGGATTCCAAGTGTTTTTAGTGCTTTACGAACTGTATACAATCGTCCCTCGTCACTTCGCGCTTCGACTTTCGCGGCTTCAATCTATCGCAGTTTTTTCAAATATATGCATTTAAAAAGTTGATCGAGATAGTGAAAACGATACAGCGCGCGATCGGTTGTCTGAGTCAATTATACACCTCTGTATTACAATTAAAATTAAAATTACGGTACGTATGGACTGTATATATTCGAGCATCCCCGCAAATTCTTCAACGCAGCCGCTCGACCATTACTTGTGTCTGGGCAAGAACTTTTTTCCAAAAAATCGAGTGTGGTGAAGCCAAGCCAATCAGAGCGTGCTGTTCACTGATTGGCTATCCTACTCTCTTCAGGACCCTGCCCACTGATTGGCTCAGCCTAACGCAAGTTCGTTTCTGTCCTACACGCTTCTATATCGCTTCGCATCGGATGCATCTTTGCTCTTGTGTTTGCGATTTCTGAGAACATTTATCTAAGCCCTACGATAACCCTAAACTATGGGGTGTTATTTGATGCCCAGAGTGCTTTCATAATTTTGAAAACCGTATTTAGAGGGTCGTGAACTTTATTTGAAATTAGTCCTTTGGGCTAGAACTATTTTTATTTATTAACATTTATTTATTAATATATTTAATGATTTCATCTCACTTCCAATATTAAAGATTTTATAAATTCAGTAAATATAATAACATTATAATAAGACCCTACTTCTTTTTATATAAATATTATTATGTTATTATAATAATAAGTTATAATACAATTCATTTTGTTCAGTTTTTGTTTTAATTTCATACATCATTTCACACTTTATAGTTGCAATGCATGTTAAAATTAAAATTTAAAATAGGAAATTATTCTGATTTTTTTTCAAGGTTTAGCTTAACTATTGGAAGTAATTAGATGAAAATACTTGCCCTGTTCGCAAAAGCTTCCGTTATATCCATTTTGACATTTACATTTGTTGGGTTTCGTGCATATGCCCTTACCTGAACAGTCACCCTTGCAGCGAGCTACAACAAAATAAAAGTTGAAAACTTTAGAAATATAAATATCTTTTAAATAGTAACAGTTATGCTTCAAAAACATGGAGCCTTGACTTGAGAAAAGCAATTCTGAGATCTCTTAAACAAACCGACTCCAAAGCAAAACTAAATTTGGTTAAGATAGGTCAGTTATTTAAATCATTTCTAATGAAGACATTTTGCTTTTTGATGAAGCCATGTTCTTTTTTAATAAAATGGACCCACAGTCAGTGCATTTAGTATGATTATGCACAACAAAGCTAAGGCAGCATTTTTTCAAATTATTTAAACAACGAAAAAGCTCTTCTGCATTCATTTTAATTTAACAATTTATTAATCTTCGATTGCATTGTTTTTGTATGATCAGTACAGTTGGTTATTGTCTTTCGTTATTACTATGTTCTATCCCCAACAAACGTCTGATCTAACTCAACATTCCTCGATCCATCATAAATATAAGAATGGTAAACTTATTTGACAAAGACATGTAAAGTCAGCGTTCTCAGAAGAACAATGTTGCTTGCTTTTTAAAGAACATTGTTGAGAAAAGCATTTTCTACTTCTTAAGATTAAGAGAAGGTGGTAATGAAAGACAGATCACTGTTGCTAAATATTACAGACTGGCATTTTCCACCAGAAAGCTATAGACCATTGTTGAACTCTTAAGTCTACAAATGGTCTTTGCTTTTATTTCTAGAAATGAAGACGAAGGCAAAGACTTCTACTTCGCTGTTTTCTTTATTTACGACAACTTTTTACCCTCAAGAGTCTGAGATTAAATATATCGTTAATATTTGTCTTTCTTATGAAAATATTGGCTTTTAGTATTTCTTGCGTAAGTTTCCAAGCCTTCTAATTATTCCATTTCACTTATGAAAACTAGTAGATCCATTTTCTCTTCTTCAATATCACATGAAATCATTCTTAACACTCGAACGATTCATAGGGAGGATGTTTCTATTGGAACTTTTCCTTCCTCCTATTAACAATCCAACTACATTTTTTTGTAAACTCATCCAACAACGGAGGTGCTTCACGACACCTTTTAAGAATTTCAAATCCTCTAAGACATCCTTTTGATTACAATGGTAATTAGAAAGAAATTAGAAAAAAATAGTAGTAAAGTTTTACTAGAGCCCTTTCCGCAGCAGTGACACACACGATATTGAAAAGTAGAATAAAATAGAAATTCCATTTGAAGTTTATCGTGAGTGGTGGATACATTGCAAACACAAGCACTTAATTCCACATGACTTATAAAGCTTTCTTTTGCTACGATTATTTGCCATGGCAAAATTGCAGTTAACGAAACTGTTGAATTGAGTCAACATTTGAGAATTAACAATTTGAGAATTAACAATTTGAGATTCCACCGTATTCAGTCCATGACAAATTTTGTTCACAAAGAATTTTACATGATGGAGACTGTGACCCCTCAATAACTAAAAGTAAGAAAATAAAAAACAAGGATCAAATGTGGAATTCAAATCCTTGAATAGCGCTCAGGCTACCACAAAAGGAATATGACGACAAAAAAAGAAAAGAAAAAAAAAATTTAACAAACCCTCTAACGGGTAAAAGAAAACAATTACAAAGAATTTTCTTTAAATTTTCTTTTCTTTTTATTTCGTTTGTAAATTCGAGCTCAAGTATGTGAAAATATCGAGAAACTCGTTTCGGTTAATGACACTAATGAGATTGTCAGCTTTGGGTATTTTTTCTAAACTTATACAAAAGAAAATTTATTAATATTATTCTTCATGTTTTTCCTGCTACATGTCCTGAACTGTAATAGATCCATTTCGCCTTCTTCAACACAACTTTCATTACTTTCTGCTTATTAGAGTTTCGTAAAAAATGTAGCCAAATTCAATCAACCTAAAGATCGAAGTATATCTAAAACAGAATAAAAACGAATTTTCAATTGTGACTATAAAAACAGTTTTCTGGAGGCCGGACCAACTTGTTCTTAGTTACATTCTTATGCACGCGGACCCAGGGTTACGGACGAGATACGTTCAAGAGAAAGATTTTAGGTCCGATTCGTACGTAACTCGGATCCTTGATGAACAGCGCAAATACGGTAATACTACTAATACTGCAACTAATAATAATAATAATAATAATAATATACGAAACACGGTAATAGGTTTACCTCAGGCACTCTGACACTATACAAAATCACACACTACATGGATGATAATAAACTCTACGCCACAAACAACGCACAACTTATTAATTTACTACAAGTCACCACACAATTCACCAAAGACATTGGGATGGAATTTGGAATCGACAAATGCCGCAAGCTACTTATAACACATGGAAAGACTACGAATTTGGAGGGTTTTGAACTGGACCTTTTGGGTTGGCTATCCAATCCTTGGAAATACCTCTTCCCTACAAGTACTGTCGGTGCCGTTTCCAATGTCACATTAGCTGCCCGATGCTTCCCCGCAGTCCAACAAGCTCTCAGCTCTTAAAATTTTTTTAACCCCCTTTCAGTGCAAAAAAGAGCTAAAATTTGGTATAAGTCAACTGCTTAAGATCCTGAATAAATAATAAAGGGATGTTTCGATCTCACAAACCTAACCATTCCCTTGTTAGACTGGTTTAAGGAAAGCAATGCAGGAAAGCACTACTTCGCAATGTGACATTGGAAATGCCACCAATAGTACCTAGGCTTCCAACAAGCGCGCGTCATTGACAACGCAAACATCAAAAATGCACTCAAGAACACATACCGTGCTCGCGTTCACAACATCCTCAATTCTCACCTCAAAAATTAAGAAAATATAAAATTAAAACTTAAAGCCATCAACACTTTTGCCGTTCCCACACTAACATACTCCGCCGGCATAATGCCCTGGACAAACATTTAACTTGCAGCACTACAACGCACAAGCACACAATACATTCACGAAATACGACATGCACCACCCCAAATCCGCTACGAAAATGATGACTTTTGCTCGCAAGGGGAGAGGACGAGTTCTCGCCAACCTCATGACCCTACACGAAAAACAAATACACACACTTAGGGAACGCTTCCACCAGAGAGTACAACACTCCTCACTCACTTAGCGATTGTCAAGGCTGACACACACCTAGTACCCTGGACCTCGCAAACCCATCTCTAACACTTACCATCCCCGACATCCACACACAGCAACTGCGTGAATCATGAGCTCGTAAGGAAGTACAGTGAAGAAATCGCTACGAACTCAATAAGCCTCATGTTGACATGGAAACGTCGAATAGATGGCTGACGAGTAGTGAACTGTTCGGGGAGACCTTATGATCGCGATACAGGACATAGTCACCTGAACATGCCACTATAAGAAACATATTCTACACTATGCAAACACGCATGACGACAAGTGCAAGAAATGCCACACAACACACGAGACGATGATCACATAATATCAGGGTGTCCCCTTCTCTCTCAACCAAACCACCTCCACCGACATAATCAGGTAGTGTTGATCGTTCATCAGCAACTCGCACACAAACGCTCGTTTATTAAGAACACGGTCTCGTATTACAAGTACACACCACTAAGCGTATTAGAGTCACCCTCATATAAACTGTACTGGGACCGCCTCATGCACACATACAAAACATTACAACAGACCTGACATCACACTTGTTGATAAGGTCAACAAACAGATCTATCTGATTGATATTGTAGTGCCTATCAGCAAGAACATGCAAAAAACTCACGCAGACAAGATCAGTAAATGCACCGATCTAGCACACGAACTTCAGAAGCAGTGGAGGTTGGATCGAGTACGTGTTGTACCCATCGTTCTGTCTGCCACTGGTAGGGTGCCTCATACATTGTCTCAGCATACTACGATTTCACAAAAACACTTATGCAGAACTGCAGAAGGATGTTGTACTCAACACAACATGCATAGTTAGGAAATTTATGGACAGAACCACACATCTCTAATCATTCTTGCACACGTCTTTACACTTTGCAATATGTGCTTTGGTCCTTGACCTGGCATATTGTTTTTGCTGCGGAAATCCAAGGTTTGAAACTTTTACATAATAATAATAACAACACGTGTAGGGTTTTCCGACCCCCATCGGGCGCGTCGCCAGTTGGCGGATCGGGCAATGCCCGATATTTCTGCAGGGTAGGTGGGAAATGAAATACCACCTGCGGACCGAAACGGAACTTTAAATCCAGGTGCGTCTGTATTCATAGTGGGGGCTCCATGGTCTCCGTCTGTTTCCCATGTTAAGGGCGGCTGTATATAATACCTGGCAATAGATGTAAAATGCAACCCCATATCTATGATGGAGAATAGCTATAAAACAAGCCTCGGAAAAATGTCGCTGCCTGGATATCGCCAGGGCACGTTTGGAGCTGACACTGAACATGACAGCAGGCGAGCCTTCAGTGATGGAAGGTTGAACAGAGGGACACCCATCGGGAAACCCGAAAAACCAACAGCCGACGGAAATACGACTAATACCACACAAACATCTGCAACAGATGCTTCCAACCCTACACCAGTAGGAAATCGTGGCACCACTAAAGCAGGAAAACAACGAAATATGCATGAAATGGATACCTGAAATGAATAAATGTATCATACATCGTATTACACAATAACACGAGTGGAAATTGATAAAACAAACTACAGAAAATACATTTTTGATAAATTCAAACAGCATTCGGAATTAGATGTCACTGAGCAAAGAAAAGCAAAGACGAACCATTTGTACTGAAAAACCTCATACCAATACTAGAAGAAATAAGACAACAAGGAATTGTCTAGAGATAGCAACACAAACGCCCAGCAAAACCAGCATAAAAATACCATAGAGCAATAAAAATACACAAGCAGAACAACCACCAATTCATTCCTCTGCAGACCCTCCAAATCTAAATAGACCAATGACATATTACTAACACACAATTCAGAAATAGCAGAATACCAATTACTCACAATTAATAGAGATATTAGTCAATCTGAAATACCAGCCGATGACATAACTGAAATATCAGATCGGTTAAACAATACAATAATAGAATTTTACGGAACTGACCCCAACAGACGACCCAAAATACCAAAAACAAACACTTCAATAAAATCAACGCAAACAGTTTCAATAGTAAATAGTTTCTATCTAAGATTAACCAATATCTAAGCAATATCTCTGATATTCATTTATTGATATTTGCAGCCACTATTACAGAGGTTCAATTAATAGCGAACCATTACAGTATTTAGGCTTCAAAATCAAACCAATCATATAACCAAATTCAACACCAAGAAGAAAACCAATCATACCACCCTGGAGAAAGCGCATAGAACGTGATATAGAACATCTTAGGCAACAAATTGGTTAATTAACACAATATCAAAATGAAAATAGATCAAGAAAACTAGTATCGTCATGAAAAGCTATTTTCAAAAGCATTAATATTAACATTACAAATAGTAACCAAAATAGACAATGTCAAAGAGTACCTTGAACTTAATAAACAAAAATTAGCAGTTAAAGTTGGGCTCCTTAAAAGATATAATAAATCATTCAAAAGAAAGCAACAAAATCTTCAATTTAAATCTAATGAAAAATCATTTTATAAACAGCTAAGATCGTCCGCCGTTAATGAATTCGAGAGTAGATTACCAGATCAGACTGATATAAACAATTTTTGGTCCTCAATATGGTCAAATCCAGTAGAAAGCAATCTCAATGCGAGCTGGAATTTGTACTCCAACTTAGAGGAAATGCAGTTCTCTGAAGCCTCAACTGAAGATGTTAAACAGCTAATAAAAAATACGCATAATTGCAAATCATTGAAACTTGATGGAATTCAAAACTTCTGTTATAAGAAGTTTACATTTTTACATGTTTTCATAGCCAAATGTTTCACAGACATTATAAGCAATCCAACACAACTCCCAGAATTTTTTACAACTGGATTATCGTATTTGAAGCCTAAATCAATAAATATAGCTGATCCTCAACAATATCGACCTATAACATGTTTATCTACTATATATAAAATGTTAACTTCATGCATCACAAATAAAATATATAATCAAATGGATCAACATAATATAATCACGGAACAGCAAAAAGGATGCTGGAAGTATGGTATGGGATGCAAAGAACAATTTATAATCGATTCAGTAATCCTTCAACAACACGCAAACAAAATAGACACCTGCATATTGCATATCTAGATTACTGTAAAGCTTTTGATAGCGTCCCACATAACTGGCTTTTAAAAGTTCTGGAGATTTACAAAATCAATAGCACTATTATTAAATTTTTAGAAGAAACTATGACAAAGTGGAATACAGCCCTGCATATAAATATATCAAGAAAAAGTTTACAACACCAACATTAGATATAAAAAGAGGTTTATTCCAGGGAGATTCCTTGAGTCTGCTCTGGCTCTGTTTTGCTTTAAACCCATTGTCCAATACTTTTAATAATACTATCTACGGATTCAAAATTAAAAATAGCGCAGTCAAAGGTTTCACTCTGTCACATTTACTACACATTGACGATATCAAAATTTATGCCTCAAACGAACAACAGCTTAAATATCTCCTGGACATTACTAGTACATTCTCAAATGATATCTGCATGCAGTTCGGTTTGGATAAGTGCAGATTGCTCCATATAGATAGGGGAAAAGTCTGGAGATTATAATGTTTCGAACAATGAATCAATAACTCCCTGGAAGCGAATGATCACTATAAATATTTAGGACTCTGTCAATCAAAATCAATGGAGAACAAAGAAATCAAGATGGAATTAATAGCAGAATTCAATAATAGATTCAAATCCATCCTTAAAACAGAACTAAATCCACGAAATACTATCAAAGCTAACAATATGTTTGCTGTACCTGGGTTGACATACTCATTTGGAGTAGGATCAATGCACCAGTTGCGGATCAGGAACCAATTGCGGATCAAGTCGTTTACCGTCTTAGTTATCACAGTTGTCAACTGATGGCTCAGGTATATAGAATCCCTAACCCTTCATGGTGGGCCCGGTAGCCGAGTAGGTAAGGGCGCTTGGCTGCGGGTTGGAGGTAACGGGTTCGATTCCCGGCCTCGGCGGAGGACGGGAATTTTTCCACGCTTCTTTCTCCTCCAAACGGGCCCTAGGGTCTACCCAGCCCTCTATAGAATGGGTACCGGGTTTCTTTCCCGGGAGTTAAAGGCGGGCGAGCGACGGGCCGACCCCCCGTCCTCAACTTTGTCCCGTAGGTTCTGATCTGGAGCCTACCCTCCAGCTGCATTGCGCGGTCCTCTGGGCCTGATCGCAACTTTAACTTTAACCCTTCATGAGCCTTGTTTTGGTATTACAGGTTGTTTGGAGTTTCAAGTGGAGCCATCATTTGAATTTGTTAACTATTTTGTAAGAATTTCAAGAGAAAATTAAGGTGAGTTAGCCTGAAAATTATTTGTAGTTATTCTAGAATGGATATACGTTACAATTAATGTTTGTATGATAGTACAAGGTTTTATATAACCGGGAAAAAATAAAACATAGTGTTTGCTGCCTCTGGCCAGGTTTGCGGGAAAATCTGCAACATTGTGTGTGTTGTACCTGATTCGGCGGCCGTAGTACCATACAAGTGGAATCTTGCCATTAAACCCCGATGCAATCCGCAGCGACAAATTCTCCAGAGATTTAACTCCTGAGACAACGTCAGATGGAGCCAGTGTATCATCAGAGTTCCCTTATAGTGGTTGCAACTATAAGGAAATTACTAAAACCTGTCGAAGATACAAGAAATGCAACTCGACGTTTCACCACCACAAGGTGCGTCACTTCTGAGGAATTCCTCAAAGAATTAGAGGAGAAGGAAAAAAACAAAACAACCAAGAAAAAGAGGACAAGAGCTAAGTCAACAATAATGGGGATGTTTAACGTCTCTGGGTCGAGGCTGGAAAAGTCACGTGATGTAGGAGTGTTACTTCTAAAAACATGGCTAAGATTACCGAAAAAACTCTGTATATTAAAGATTTCTCAACTTTAAATATATTGAAATATCGGCATACAATTAAGGAGGCGTATGGAAATAATGTAGATACATTATTTCTAGATGAAAAGAATAAAATATATGTATCTTTACATGTATTTATTCCTTTCATCTAGAAATAACGTATCTACAAAAAGTGTATGTTTCATGTGCAAGGATCAATAATGAACCTAAAATAATTAAGAGAATATTTTGTTTAACTTTCAAATGTTACTTTGCAGTTTTTTTACCGACCTGTAATCCTGATCCGTATTTGGTTCTGGGTACCAATTGTGGATCGGTTGCTATAACCTCTCTTCATCTAACATTAAATTCAAGCGCAGGCTATTTACATTGTTATTAGTTCCTGTACTGTCAAGTACTAGCAAAAATATTAGGTTTTGAGAGGTGATCCACAATTGATCTCAACTTCTCACATCAAAAAAAAATTTCTCAATTCCCCTCAATAGGAAAGAATTACTTTCGTTAAAACCAGTACTCTCTTAAAACTCAGTTAAAACTGAAGAAAAGAGAAATAATAATAACAAACTTCAATAGTTGACATTTCTGTCCCACTGTCCCAAAACATTTTCAAAACTGAAATTGAAAAATGTACAAAATATGAAAATCTGGCGATTGAAATACAGCGACTATGGAAGCAGCAACGAATTCAAACAGTATCATTGGTGATATCGGCAACCGGAATTGTTTCAAAGAATTTTATTGATAATTTAGATAAAATTGGGCTGCAACAAAATCTTATCTAAAATATCCAGAAAAGTGTCTTATTACAAACATGTCATATCACCCGCAGGTTTCTACAACAGATGGCTTGAGATGAATTTCTCCGCCTACAAGGCTTCCGGACTTTGTCTGAGATAAACACATGTATAAGAAGAATAATAATACTATAATGGTATATATATATATATGGTATTATGATATTAATAATACAATGTAATACTGTAATAATATAAATAATAATATCCCAGTACTATAATAATAAATTACAAAAACTATTGTGATCTTTCTTTTAATTCAAATAAACAGAACAAATTAAAACTCTTACAAGAAGTTTAGGTAGGAAAAGGTAAGAGACCGTATAAACCAGGGGTGCAATATCTTAAGAAGTCTGAGGGCCAATATTTTTATAAAACTTCTGATGGAGGACCGCAGCATCTCATCCTCCAACCCTCTAACCCTTAAACAACTGTATCTTACTAATTAATGATTTATTAATATGATTTATAATATATATTATTCATAACAGATGAATTTACATAAATGCCTTACCAATTAATTACTTGATAGTGCCATTGATAATCATAATTAATAATAAATGTAATTTATATAAAACTTCAAATTATCAAATAACGTATTAGTTGTGTTTCAGAACAACATTCTAAGAGTAAAGTTAAAGACAGTTGCTATTTTCACAAGTTATCACATTTTTCTATGTATCTATTGGCAGCAATGGAAAGGCTCAAATTTAATGTTGAGTTTGACACCACCGGGTCGAGTGTTATGCACCCCTGGTATAAACAATGTGATTAGCAGCTAGCGTGAAGATGCTCCGCCAATGAACGATTATAGCATGTGGGTTTGTTTACAACCGAGGAAAATACTAGTTCCCGAATTATTAATTTAATTATTATTATTTATCCAGTGGACCCCGTTCGTAAGTGCGGAACGCCATAACTCGGGTCGTCTGTAACCCAAAGTTCCCCTGCAGATACGTGTAATATGTATATAGATGTTTTCTTAACTGAAATAAACTCAAGAAATTCATGCTAAACCACGACACTATTTGACGGATCAAATAACTGAAGTTTTGATTTTTTCGTTTTTCCTTGATTCTTCAGTGAATGTAAACTTTTTTGAATAATTACTAAATAATTAAGCTAGTTACCTACAAAATGTCCGTTGATAGCAAATAAGGAAAACATAAAATGCGATACTTACGAGTCTCACAATGTTTGTCAGTGTATAACTCAGTGCATTGACAGGTGTCAGGTTTAATACAGACTCCATCGTGTTTACATTCAGGGGAACATATTGCTGAAAGAACGGCAGAAGCAATTTCTCATTACTTAAAATTCCAATGTATTTAAAAGAAATACGTGTTGCTTATAAAAATACACCGATCAGCCGAAGCATTAGGACCACCTGATGACGGAGGAGATGCTGATCCTCCGTCAAAACAATCCTCTCTCGTACAATCCATGCAACCTTCATCCGGTGAGACATGCATTGCACGAGATCTTGGTAGGTGCTCTGTGATATCACGATGTCACCAGCAGATCCTTCAGGTCCTGTAGTTCGATGCATCACGAACAGGTTTTTCCCACTCAAATCTCAAATGATCGATCGGATTCATGTTAGGAGATTTGGAGTATTTTATTTTACAGATATATATACATCCAATAAATTTTAATACGAAATATTGTGGGCAACGCCACGCAGATAAGTAACAGTATCACATCTTGCTACATATCTTTTTACATCATTTAATAACCGCGTCGGGCTGTCCTTATACTTCTCTCTTCCATTTTGCACGCCTTGACCTGCAATTAGTTGTTCTATTCGCATGTAATTTATGCTTTGCTCTCTTTTTAATGCGCCGATAAACTTCCAAATTGTCAGATGCTCTTCCCCAATCTGCCTCTAAACCCGCGATGCCATCCCTCTATTGAGTTATTGGTAGGCCGTCTACCACACATTCAAAGCAGTTCCACACGGGTAAACGTGGTGGCCGACGTCGATTTCGGCGATCTGGGCGACCAACCCACGTGTCTTCGAAGTAGTCAACCACTTGCTGTGCAACCTCTGGCAATAATTCATTATCTATCAGAGCTTCAAAGGAAGTTCGTAACTTCTGCACGAATGTTCGATTCAAAAACATTTCCGTTCGAACAAATTCCCCATCGAATATTTTTCCGTTCGAACAAATTACCGTTCGAGCAAATGACCTAGAACAAATTACCATCGAACAAAATTCTTTCGAACAAATTTCCGGACACCATAGGCATGATAGGTCCAAGATTCCTCACGAAAACATACCCCAAATCATCACGCTCCCTCCACCACCTGGCTCTGTTCGTCCCCAGATCATCACTCTCCCTCCATCACCTGACTGTGTTCGTCCTACAGACAATCTTGCTCCCTCCACCACCTGGCTGTGCTCGTCACCAGACCATCACGCTCCCTCCACCACCTGGCTGTGTTCGTCACCAGAGCATCACGCTCCCTCCACCACCTGCCTGTGTTCGTCCTGCAGACCATCACGCTCCCTCCACCACCTGCCTGTGTTCGTCCTACAGACCATCACGCTCCCTCCACCACCTGGCTGTGTTCG
>JAFIDM010133227.1:2125-40893 GCA_023159025.1 Thereuonema tuberculata | reverse complement strand
ACGAAGCACTAAATAACTAAATTACGAAGCACAAATTTTACTTACGAAGCACTAAATAGCTTGTGGAATCCTGCACGGGTGTACACGTGCATTGAACACAAAATTTGCAAGCCTTATTTTGCAAATTAATTTCAGTAATTTTTCGCACAAATAAATTATAGATATTGTAGGCTATCCACGGGTTGCCTATTCTAACTAAAGATAACTTGATTTAACACGCCCTATTTCTAACAAACGCGTCGAGAATTTGAGACGCGGCCTCCAATACCTTGTCCGCGGCGGTCGACGAGGCCAGGTGCATTGTAGCAAAGGTCAGGAGAGCAAAACGGCAAGAGAGAGCGAACTTCTCCGAACACCCCTTTAAATAAGTTTGAGAGTGCCGCTATGTAACGTCACGCGTCCCCTTGACCATTCAGATAGCAGGATTGCATATCTGCCCAAATAAGGGAGATCACCTCATTATTACCTCATATCGGGAGATAATGCTGATTAACCAATAAGATCACAATGCTTACAACAATTCCTAATGATGACCTCACGGAAAATTCCTAAGAATAGGAAATTCCCAAACTCAAATAAACTCGGCTGAATTAAAGCAAAAGAAAATAAATTTCTTATTTTAAAAATTAAATCTAATCTAAGCTAAATGAATCTTAAATCCTTAAATATTTTAAAATTAATTTAAACTCCTGAATCTATCATATTAAGTTCTAACATTTTAAAACTTAAAGATTTATTCCTTAAAATTCTTAAGATTCTGACTAAAACTAAATTAAAGCCTAAAATAAAATAAAATTACTAATAATGACTAAACTAACGCTAACGAAGTCTTTCCGCCATTAGCTTTACAAAACAATGTTTCAAAAAAAAAATTCTTTTTTTTTTTTTAGTTGACATTTCTTTGACATTTGCAAAGGCACAAATAATATAACTAAAATTCTAATATTTCGAGTATTATAATAATTGACATATGAGTATTGTCACAATATATATCTGTAAAATAAAATACTGCAAATCCCCTAACTTGAATCCGATCGATCATTTGAGATTTGAGTGGGAAAAACCTGTTCGTGATGCATCGAACTGCAGGATCTGAATGATCTGCTGGTGACATCGTGATATCACAGAGCACCTACCAAGATCTCGTGCAATGCATGTCTCACCGGATGAAGGTGGCATGGATTGTACGAGAGAGGATTGTTTTGACGCGAGGATAAGCATCTCCTCCGTCATCAGGTGGTCCTAATGCTTCGGCTGATCGGTGTATTTTTATAAGCAACACGTATTTCTTTTAAATACATTGGAATTTCAAGTAATGAGAAATTGCTTCTGCCGTTCTTTCAGCAATATGTTCCCCTGAATGTAAACACGGTGGAGTCTGTATTAAACCTGACACCTGTCAATGCACTGAGTTATACACTGACGAACATTGTGAGACTCGTAAGTATCGCATTTTATGTTTTCCTTATTTGCCATCAACGGACATTTTTTAGGTAACTAGCTTAATTATTTAGTAATTATTCAAAAAAGTTTACATTCACTGAAGAATCAAGGAAAAACGAAAAAAACCAAAACTTCAGTTGTTTGATCCGTCAAATAGTGTCGTGGTTTAGCATGAATTTCTTAAGTTTATTTCAGTTAAGAAAACATCTATATACATATTACACGTATCTGCAGGGGAACTTTGGGTTACAGACGACCCGAGTTTTGGCGTTCCGCACTTACGAACGGGGTCCACTGGATAAATAATAATAATTAAATTAATAATTCGGGAACTAGTATTTTCCTCGCATGTAAACAAACCCGCATACGGAATTACATCAGATCGAAGAGAAAGTGAAGAAGAGGCTTTACAACACAGGAAAGGAAATTGAAACATCCATGCTCACAACCGGGATTTGAACCCGGATGCCAGCACACTGGCCTCACGGTAAACCGACGCCTGAGACCGCTTGACCATGTTCCACAAACGAAAAATTTCAATCGTCAGATCCCTATATTTTGTGATCTTTTCCAGTTCTTTCTCAACAATTCGTGCATCTCCAGGTATTGCCACATCTATTAGAAAAACATCTTTCTTTTCTACAATTGTTATGTCTGGAGTGTTGTGTTCCAAATGACGGCCGGTTTGAATTCGGAAGTCCCAGAGGATTTTGACCACATCATTTTCTAGCACCTTTTCAATAGAATGTTCCCATCAATTTTTGGAAACTGGAAATTGATATTTATTGCATAAATTCCAATGAATAATACTAGCTACCCTATCATGGCGTCTTTTGTACTCAGTTTGAGCAATTTTACTACAACCACTGATAAGATGATCAATAATTTCATCTTTTTTTTTTGCATAATCTACATTTACTGTTATTGCCTAAATGTTGAATTCTGGCTTTCATCACATTAGTTAATAAAGCTTGTTCTTGTGCAGCGATTATTCACCGTTCGGTTTCTTTCTTGATGCAGCCATTTTGAAGCCATTGCCAGTTTCTGGAATTATCAATTTTTCCTTCAATTTGTATTATGTATTGCCCATGGAGTGGCTTGTTTTTCCAGCTGTCAAATCGTTGATTTATGATTTTTTGTTTTGTATTCCAGTTTTGACCCAGTAACTTTCAAGATATTTTCCTTGCAAACTTTAATCAGCATTATTTCCTTGCTTTTTCTTACATAATCATTTAATCCTCGTTTTTCCTCTTCTATAATTTGCTTGATTTGAAGAAGTCCTCTGCCACCTTCTTTCCTTGGAAGATATAATCGATCAACATCACTTCTAGGATAGAGAGCATGGTGCATAGACCTCAGCTTTCAGGTTTTCCTGTCTAAAGTATCCAAGTCAGCTTGTGTCCTGTCAATGATTCCTGCAGTGTATCTAATTAGAGGAACAGCCCAAGAATTGGCTTTGATAGTATTGTCACCATTAGGCTATGATTTTAAAACTTTACGAACTTGTTGTGCATATTCAGAACTCGTTTTCTTTTTGACTTGAGAATTTAATATTTCACTTGATTCCAGTATCCCAAGATATTTGTAGGAATCTTCAATGCTAAGGGACTTGATGATGTTGCCATTTTCAAATATTATCCCATCAGTTTCCTCAATTTTTCGCCGCTTCATGTTTAGTGTAGCACATTTGTCTAGTCCAAATTCCATTTTAATATCTTTGCTAAAAATCTGAACTGTGTTGACCAGGGAAGTAATTTCTTTTTTGATTTCCCATATAATTTAAGATCATCCATGTAAAATAAATGGGAAATTTTCCCAGATTGTTTCGAAACTTCATATCCTAAGGTTGTTTTCTTCAAAATTGACGTTAGGGGAATGAGTGCAATAGTAAATAATAATGGTGATAATGCATCACCTTGGAATATTCCGCGTCTAATCTTCACTTCTCCAAGTTCTTGTCCATTTGATACTAAAGTTGTTTTTCAAAATTTCATGGCTTCTTTCAAAAGATTTCTGATGTTTTCACTGACTCCAAAAATTCCTAAGGATTTTTGAATCTAACTGTGTGGCAGGGAGTCAAAAGCTTTCATATAAACAATCCAAGCCATACATAAATTGGTTTTGCGTCTTTTTGAATTTTGGAGAATCGTTTTATCAATTAATAACTGATCCTTGGTTCCACGTGAGTTTTTACAATTTCCTTTTTGTTCAATTGGGTAGAAGGAATTTTTTGACATATAGTCATAAATTGAGTTTGACAAAATTCCTGTTAATAATTTAAATGTTGTTGGAAGGCACGTTATAGGACGAAAATTGCAAGGAACTGCTCCTTTCTCCTTATCTTTCAGAATTAAGAATGTGTTTCCAGATGTCATCCATTCTTCAATTGTTGAGGACTGCAGAATATTGTTGAAATGATCTGCCAATCTATCTGTAAGCTGACTAGATGTTTGAGCCAAAAGCCATGCAGTTCATCTTTGCCAGGAGCAGACCAGTTTTTAACTTTTTTGATTTGTTGAACAACCATTTCTTTTGTAATTAAATTTTGCATTTGTGTCTTCTTTTTTCCTCTACAAATGTCTTTAATCCATGTCGCATTTTCATTGTATTTTTCGGGATTATCCCATATTTTCTTCCAAAATTCCAAAGTTTCATCTTTATCTGGGGAAGCATTTAAATTGCTAGTTGTAGATCCCATTAAATTTCTATCAAACATGTGTTGATTTGTTCTAAATTGTGAGTTTTGCTGATACTGGGTAACACGTCCTTCGTATCTAATGATCTTCTTTGACGTTGCAACAACCTTTGTTTCAATTCTTCCTTAACTTCTGCAATAGTTTTGGTGTTCAAATGATATTTTTTCACTAGATTTTCTTTAATTCTTTCATTTTTCAATTTCCCATCTTTCATATTCTTTAAATTACTAATATCAGTTCGCAATTTATTGATTTTCTGCTCTAATCGAATTTTCCATTTTGGTTTTCCAAACTCTTTTCTAACACTTGATATTTTGTAATCTAATTCTGCTGTTATCACTGCTGGTGTGATATACATCAGTAAGTTTGTTTCTGAAATATTGTTAGTATTGATAGTACCGATTGCAAACTTTGCATCTTTTAATATTTCTTTGTATGTTTCAGAGCTGGAAGTCGCTGTCGTTCAGTTATATTCTGCATAAACTGAAGAATTTTCTCCTTTAGTTGTTACTGCCTTTGGTATTGTTGAGTTGTAGTATTTAAATCCATAATTTTTTCCATTTCCACAGTTCCTCGTGTATGAGGTGTATGAGGTTTTGTGCATCAATTTCCAGATGATCATGAGTAGTATTGCTACTAGCATTCAATGGATTTATTTCTGATTCAATTCCTGGTACTTGATTTGTAACATTTGTGATATCACTATTTCCAATTTCAGAATTTTGTGTGTTATAATTCCTAAAGTTCAAAGCTTTGCTTTCCAATTCTTTCAATTCTAAATCAGTGAATACTTTAGTTTTCATTATAAAACGTCGTTGACCCATCAATCTTTGCAATTGTTATTTCTGAAGTTGGGCCTTTTTCTTTCCAAATTTCAAACATTCTTTTTTGGAATCCTCTTTTTGATGTGTCTGATTGATAATAGCATATCATAATTTCCTTGTTTATTTCAATTGTTCACTTTTTCCGTTTAATTTTTCCTTCCAGTCGCTGTACAGTTGCCTGCCCTGGTTGCCTAGCAGCAGCAACTGAGCCCTCTTGCCCATTTTTCGCCTGGTACCCAGGAACTGAAGAACCTGACGCGGCCCTTGTTCAACCGGGCGACGACCGATCCGGTGTAGGATTCTTATTTGTTTTGTTCACCTTTGAAATGGGTTGGGACACACTTAGTCTGGCTTCTCAACTAAGACCAATCTGACTTGGGTGACCCTTCTGCGCCAGCATAGCTCTTAGTATCATAGAAGCACACAATCTCCCACACCACGAAAAGGTGGTGCCCCATGAGGGAGGTATTATTATTATTATTATTATTATTATTATTATTTCTCTTTTCTTCAGTTTTAACTGAGTTTTAAGAGAGTACTGGTTTTAACGAAAGTAATTCTTTCCGATTGAGGGGAATTGAGAAATTTTTTTGTGATGTGACAAGTTGAGATTATTAACGTCTTTTGTAACTGAATGTGTGTGTTTGGGTTCAGATAGTGTTTTAGGACTATTTTGAATTTGTTTCGGGACTACTCCGATAGCTGAAATGATGATGGGCACTACATAAACCTGTCCATACTCCAAATTCTCTTTCTTTCCATTGCTAATTCTTGATATTTGGTGACTTTTTCTGCTATTGATCTCTTGACATTATGTTAAAGTGGTACTGCAATATCCACCAAATCACATGTCATAGTTTGCTTGTTACTGAGAATTATATCCGGTCTGTTATTGGGAATGGTTTTGTGTGTTTAAATCATCAAATCATAATAAAATTTGTAGGAGGCATTTTTCAGAACAGTTTCTGGATTGTATTTATAATATAGAGCATAGTTATCGAATAATTTGTGTTGATGGGCTAGTTTTTGGTGAATAATCTTTGCGACTTGCTCATGTGTCTATTGAGGTATTCTGTGTTGGCTAACATCTTGCAGCTAGATATGGAACCAGAAAACATCTTCTGCATTTATCGTCTGTTAAGTTGCGGTCTTTTAGTATATATTTTGCCTAGTTTTTAGTGTGGGTAACCTGATCCTGTATAGCTATCGTGAACCCTTCCATAGACCTCACCCAATGACAGCCATTGTTTGGCACAATTTTATCTACATATGGTTGGTTGAGATCATTAAGATGATGTGCATGTAATTCCTTCTGGGCCCATAGTTCAACCTTTCTATTCAGATGAATGACCTTTTTATTGGTTGTTGTTTGAGGAGCTGTATTTTTTTAGGTTTAATGGTGTAAGATTGTTGTCAGTACATACTATTGATGAATGCAGGGGTGAGCTATGAGATTTGGTGCAGAATAAATTTTGAAGGCTATGTATTTGAATTTCTAGAAGTTACTGTATGTCCATTAGCCCTCTACCTCCCATATAACTAGGAAGTGTTATTCTCTGTTGCTGCTTTTGGCTGATGCAGATTGAATTTTGTGAGCAATGTTCTGATGGATCTTTCTATACCTGCTATTTCAGTTTTTGACCAACTAATTACTCCAAATGAGTATGTCAACACAGATACACCAAACGTATTGTTAGCTTTGATAGTATTTCGTGCATTTAGTTCAGTTTTAAGGATGAATTTGAATCTATTATTGAATTCTGCTGTTAATTCCATCTTGATTTCTTTGTTCTCCACTGATTTTGATTGACGGAGTCCTAAATATTTATAGTGATCATTCGCTTCCATGGAGTTATTGATTCATTGTTCGAAACATTATAATCTCCAGACTTTTCCCCTATCTATATGGAGCAATCTGCACTTATCCAAACCGAACTGCATGCAGATATCATTTGAGAATGTACTAGTAATGTCCAGGAGATATTTAAGCTATTGTTCGTTTGAGGCATAAATTTTGATATCGTTAATGTATAGTAAATGTGACTGAGTGAAACCTTTGACTGCGCTATTTTTAATTTTGAATCCGTAGTTAGTATTATTAAAAGTATTGGACAATGGGTTTAAAGCAAAACAGAGCCAGAGCAGACTCAAGGAATCTCCCTGGAATAAACCTCTTTTTATATCTAATATTGGTGTTGTAAAACTTTTTCTTGATATATTTATATGCAGGGCTGTATTCCACTTTGTCATAGTTGCTTCTAAAAATTTATTAATAGCGCTATTGATTTTGTAAATCTCCAGAACTTTTAAAAGCCAGTTATGTGGGACGCTATCAAAAGCTTTACAGTAGTCTAGATATGCAACATGCAGGTGTCTATTTTGTTTGCATGTTTGTTGAAGGATTATTGAATCGATTATCAATTGTTCCTTGCATCACATATGATACTTCCAGCATCCTTTTTGCTGTTCCGTGATTATATTATGTTGATCTATATGATTATATATTTTATTTGTGATGCATGACGTTGACATTTTATATATGTAGGTAAACATGTTGTAGGTCGATATTGTTGAGGATCATCTGTATTTATTGATTTAGGCTTCAAATATGTTATTCCAGTTTGTAAAAAATTCTGGGAGTTGTGTTGGATTGTTTATAATATCTGAAACTTTTGGCTATGAAAACATGTAAAAATGTAAACTTCTTATAACAGAAGTTTTGAATTCCATCAAGTCCCGATGATTTCCAATTACGCGTATTTTTTATTAGCTGTTTTAAGATCTTCAGTTGAGGTTTCAGAGAACTACATTTCGTCTAAGTTGGAGTACAATTTTTTTTCTTTTCTAATTCAGGTTGCACTGAGATTGCTTTCAACTGGATTTTATCATATTTAGGACCAAAAATTATATATATCAGCTTGATCTGGTATTCCATCCTCGAATTCATTTACAGCGGACGATCTTAGCTGTTTATAAAATGATTTTTCATTAGATTTAAATTGTAGATTTTGTATTTTCATTTGAATGATTTATTATATCTTTTAAGGCATCCAACTTTAACTGCTAATTTTTGTTTATTAAGTTCAAGGTACTCTTTGACATGTCTATTGTGGTAACTATCTGTAATTTTATTATTAATGCTTCTCAAATAAGGCTTTAGTGATGATACTAGTTTTCTTGATCTATTTCCATTTTGATATTGTGTTAAGTTACCAATTTGTTGCCTAAGATGTTCTATATCACGTTCTATGCGCTTTCTCCTTGGTGGTATGATTGGTTTTCTTCTTGGTGTTGAATCTGGTTATATGATTGGTTTGATTTTGAAGCCTAAATACTGTAATGGTTCGCTATTAATTGAACCTCTGTAATAGTGGCTGCAAATATCAATAAATGAATATCAGAGGTATTGCTTAGATATTGGTTAATCTTAGGTAGAAACTATTTACTATTGAAACTGTTTGCGTTGATTTTATTAAAGTGTTTGTTTTGGTATTTTGGGTCGTCTGTTGGGGTCAGTTCCGTAAAATTCTATTATTGTTTTGTTTAACAGATCTAATATCTCAGTTTTGTCATCGGCTGGTATTTCAGATTGACTAATATCTCTATTAATTGTGAGTAATTGGTATTTCTGAATTTTGTGTTTGTAATATGTCATTGATCTGTTTAGATTTGGAGGGTCTGCTGTGGAATAAATTGGTGGTGGTTCTGCTTGTGTAGAAGCAATGTCTATAGTATTTTCATGCTGGTTTTGCTGGGCGTTTGTGTTGCTATCTCTAGACAATTCCTTGTTGTTTTATTTCTTTTAGTATTGGTAAGAGGTTTTTAAGTACAAATGGTTTGTCTTTGGTTTGCTTTTCTTTGCTAAGTGACATCAAATTCCGAATACTAATGTTTGAATTTATCAAAAATATATTTTCTGTAGTTTGTTTTATCAATTTCCATTCGAGTTATTGTGTAATACGATGCATGATACACTTATTCATTTCAGGTATCCATGTCATGCATATTTCGTTGTTTTCCTGCTTTAGTGGTGCCACGATTTCCTACTGGTGTAGGGTGGGAAGTATCTGTTGCAGATGTTTGTGTGGTATTAGTTCTATTTCCGTCGGCTGTTGCTTTTTCGGGTTTCCCGATGGGTGTCCCTCTGTTCAACCTTCCATCACTGAAGGCTCGCCTGCTGTCATGTTCAGTGTCAGCTCCAAACGTGCCCTGGCGATATCCAGGCAGCGACATTTTTCCGATTCTTGTTTTATAGCTATTCTCCATCATAGATATGGGGTTGCATTTTACATCTATTGCCAGGTATTATATACAGCCGCCCAAAACATGGGAAACAGACGGAGACCATGGAGCCCCCACTATGAGTACAGACGCACCTGGATTTAAAGTTCCGTTTCGGTCCACGGGTGGTATTTTATTTCCCACCTACCCTGCAGAACTACCGGGGTTTGCCCGATCCGCCACCTGGCGACGCGCCCGATGGGGGTCGGAAAACCCTACACGTGTTGTTATTATTATTATGTAAAAGTTTCAAAACTTGGGTTTCCCCAGCAAAAAACAATATGGCGGGTCAAGGACCAAAGCACATATTGCCAAGTGTAAAGACGTGTGCAAGAATGATTAGGGATGTGTGATTCTGTTCATAAATTTCCTAACTGTGCATGTTGTGTTGAGTACAACATCCATCTGCAGTTCTGCATAAGTGTTTTTGTGAAGTCGTAGTGTGCTGAGACAATGTATGAGGCACCATGCCAGTGGCAGACAGAACGATGGGTACAACACGTACTCGGTCCTACCTCCACTGCTTCTGGAGTTCGTGTGCTAGATCGGTGTATTTACTGATCTTATCTGCGTGAGTTTTCTGCATGTTCTTGCTGATAGGCACTACAATATCAATCAGATAGGTCTGCTTGTTGACCTTATCAACAAGTGTGATGTCAGGTCTGTTGTGACGTTTTGTCTGTGTGAATGAGGCGGTCCCAGTACAGTTTATATGAGGGTGACTCTAATACGCTTTGTGGTGTTCTTGTAGTACGAGACCGTGTTCTTAATAAACAAGTGTTTGTGTGCGAGTGAGAGACAAATAGGCTATCTTTTTTTTTATTAACACTATTTGTTAGGTTACAAATAATAAGGCTGAGTAGAATTACAGTTTAGAGTCACAATTGGAACTAGGCACTTTCAGCAAACAGTTTGTTTCTTCTTGAGTCAGCTCTTTAATCCAGTTCACTGTCTTCATAGGCGTATCCTATTCTTGAAATACAATACACATATAAAATATTATTAATTGATATCACTAATATTAATTAAATAACATTTACCAACTCTACTTGAGTTGGCACAGTTGAGATAATCAATTGTAAGTTATTACTATAAGTATTTGAAGAACTGTAGATATTTCACTTCCGGTAAGTAACTCCTTTTAAATTATATAATATCACTAATAGTTAATTATTATCAGACGATAATTTACTACCGGTAAGTATTTCACTTTTAACTTATAACAGTAGCACTTTTAATTCACTATAAATTATAATCTTCCTCGATTATAAATTCACTATATCCACAATTAGTAGCACTAAAATCAATCACGTAATTTAAAGTTAATTGAAACTACGACTTGAATTCAATAATAAAGTTAATGAGTGAATTATTCTTCGCTATTCTTAATTTGAATTCTCGATTACTTATCGACGAATTATCTAACTTTAATTCCTTTAAGTATTCAGTGATATTCGGCAATTTTATAAAGAATAGTTGTACTCACTCATATATTTCCGCTGAGTTGAATGCAGTAATTTCTCTTCGAGTTCTCTTCAATTTTAACTTGTCCGTCCGTGAAGAAAGCTTCGATTGGTCCTTTTCACTTGCGTCGTGTATTTCTTCGTTATTCACTTTCGAATATCTTCTATAGTCAAATTCTTCATAAACTTCGGAATTTACTTCTTTTGCAAATCTTCATGCAATCAAACTTCTTAAAATGAAACACTGCAATCTTCTCTCAGCTTTCTTCCTTGGCGGCAGTCATTTCTTGTGACGTTTGGTTGACGTCGGCTTCCACGCCAATCTTCTGTCTTCAAGGCATTCTCCCAACTGACTCCAGAACGAGTCTGCGGTCCAACTTAAGTATCCTTTCAGCCATGACGCCACACATTATTCAATTTTCAAATTTAAATTTTATTTGAAGCCTAGGAAAACTACACAATTGTCACATTAAACATTTCAATAATTAATATTTAATTTTAATTATCACTTCAGCGAGTTGTTGATGAACGATCAACACTACCTGATTGTGTCGGTGGAGGTAGTCTGGTTGAGAGAGAAGGGAACAGCCTGATATTATGTGGTCATCGTCTCATGTGTTGTGTGACATTTCTTGCACTTGTCGTCATGCGTGTTTGCGTAGTGTAGAATATGTTTCTTACAGTGGCATGTTCACGTGACTTTCTCCTGTATCTCGATCATGAGGTCTCCCCGAGCAGTTCACTACTCGTCAGCCATCTATTCGACGTTTCCATGTCAACATGAGGCTTATTGAGTTCGTAGCATTTCTTCCATGGAGTTCCTTACGAGCTCATGATTCACGCAGTTGCTGTGTGTGGATGTCGAGGAAGTAAGTGTTAAGAGATGGGTTTACGAGGTCCAGGGTAAGAGGTGTGTGAGTCAGCCTTGACAATCGCTAAGTGAGTGAGGAGTGTCATACTCTCTTGTGGAAGTGTTCCCTAAGTGTGGCGTATTTGTTTTTCGTGTAGGGTGATGAGATTGGCGAGACCTCGTCCTCTCCCCTTGCGAGGAAACGTCATCATTTTCGTAGCTGATTTGGGGTGGTGCATGCATGTATTTCGTGAATGTATTGTGTGCTTGTGGGTTGTAGTGCTGCGAGTTCAATGTTTGTCCAGGAAATTATGCCGGAGGAGTATGTTAGTGTGGGGAAGGCAAAAGTGTTGATGGCTTTAAGTTTTAATTTTATATTTTTTTAATTTTTGAGGTGAGTATTGAGGATATTGTGAACGCGAGCATGGTATGTGTTCTTGAGTGCATTTTTAATGTTTGCATTGTCAATGACGCGCTCTTGTTGGAAGTCTAGGTACTGTTGGTGGCATTTCCAATGTCATATTGCGAAGTCGTGCTTTCCTTAAACCAGTCTAACAAGGGAATGGTTAGGTTTGTGAGATCGAAACATCCCTTGAAATTTTTATCATTTATTCAGAATCTTAAGGAGTTGACGTGTACCAAATTTTAGCTCCTTTTTTGCACTGAAAGGGGGTAAAAAAAAAATTGTAAGAGCTGAGAGCTTGTTGGATTTGCGGGGAAGCATCGGGCAGCAAATGTGACATTGGATCGCCACCGACAGTATTTGTAGGGAGAGGTACTTCCATGGAATGGATAGCCAACCCAAAAGGTCCAGTTCAAAACCCTCCAAATTCGAAGTCTTCCCGCGTGTTATATGTAGCTTGCCATATTTATCGATTCCAAATTCTATCCCAAAGTTGTGAGTTGTTTGTGGCATAGAGTTTATTATCATCCATGCAGTGTGTGATTTTGCATAGTGTCAGAGTGCCTGAGGTGAGCCTATAACCGTGTTTCGAATATTATTATTATTAGTAGTAGTAGTAGTAGTAGTAATAGTATTACCGTATTTGCGCTGTTCGTCAAGGATTAGAGTTACGTAAGAATCGGACCTAAAATCTTTCTCAGAAACGTATCTCGTCCGTAACCCGGGGTCCGCCTGTATAAGAATGTAACTAAGAACAAGTTGGTCTGGCCTCCAGAAAATTGTTTTTATAGTCACAATTGAAAATTGGTTTTTATTCTATTTTAAATATATTTCTATCTTTAGGTCGATTGAATTTGGCTACATTTTTTACGAAATTTTAATAAGCAGAAAGTAATGAAAGTCGTGTTGAAGAAGGCGAAATGGGTATATTACTGTTCAGGACATGTAGCAGGAAAAACATGAAGAATAATATTAATAAATTTTCTTTTGTATAAGTTTAGAAAAAATACCCAAAGCTGACAATCTCATTAGTGTCATTAACCGAAACGAGTTTCTCGATATTTTCACATACTTGAGCTCGAATTTACAAACGAAATAAAAAGAAAAGAAAATTAAAACAAAATTCTTTGTGAACAAAATTTGTCATGGACTGAATAAGGTGGAATCTCAAATTGTTAATTCTCAAATGTTGACTCTGGAATTCAACAGTTTCGTTAACTGCAATTTTGTCATGGCAAATAATCGTAGCAAAAGAAAGCTTTATAAGTCATGTGGAATTAAGTGCTTGTGTTTGCAACGTATCCACTGACGATAAACTTCAAATGGAATTTCTATTTTATTCTGCTTTTCAATATCGTGTGTATCACTGCTGCGGGAAGGGCTCTAGTAAAACTTTACTACTATTTTTTTCTAATTTCTTTCTAATTACCATTGTAATCAAAAGGATGTCTTAGAGGGTTTAAAATTCTTAAAAGGTGTCGTGAAGCACCTCCGTTGTTGGATGAGTTTACAAAAAAATGTAGTTGGATTGTTAATAGGAGGAAGGAAAAGTTCCAATAGAAACATCTTCCCTATGAATCGTTCGAGTGCTAGGAATGATTTCATGTGATATTGAAGAAGAGAAAATGGATCTACTAGTTTTCATATGTGAAATGGAATAATTAGAAGACTTGGAAACTTACATAAGAAATACTAAAAGGTTTGAAGAAGAAATATGGGATGTTTATTTATAAAGACAAATGTTAATGATATATTTATTCTCAGACTGTTGAGGGTAAAAAGTTGTCGTAAATAAAGAAAACAGCAAAGTAGAAGTCTTTGCCTTCGTCTTCCTCTCCAGAAATAAAAGCAAAGACCATCTGTAGACTTAAGAGTTCAACAATGGTCTGTAGTTTTCTGGTGGAAAATACCAGTCTGTAATATTTAGCAACAGTGATCTGTCTTTCATTACCACCTTCTTTTAATCTTTAAGAAGTAGAAAATCCTTTTCTCAACAATGTTCTTTAAAAAGAAAGCAACATTGTATGGGACCTGTTCCTCTGAGAACGCTGACTTTACATGTCTTTGTCAAATAAGTTTACCATTCTTATATTTATGAGGGATCGAGGAATATGAGTTACATCAGACATTTGTCGGGGATAGAACATAGAAATAACGAAAGACAATAACCGACTGTACTGATCATACAAAAACAATGCAATCGAAGATTAATAAATTGTTAAATTAAAATGAATGCAGAAGAGCTTTTTTGTTGTTTTAAATAATTTGAAAAAATGCTGCCTTAGCTTTGTTGTGCATAATCATACTAAATGCACTGACTGTGGGTCCATTTTATTAAAAAAGAACATGGCTTCATCAAAAAGCAAAATGTCTTCATTAGAAATGATTTAAATAACTGACCTATCTTAACCAAATTTAGTTTTGCTTTGGAGTGGGTTTGTTTAAGAGATCTCAGAATTGCTTTTCTCAAGTCAAGGCACCATATTTTTGAAGCAAAACTGTTACTATTTAAAAGATATTTATATTTCTAAAGTTTTCAACTTTTATTTTGTTGTAGCTCGCTGTAAGGATGACTGTTCAGGTAAGGGCATATGCACGAAACCCAACAAATGTAAATGTCAAAACGGATATAACGGAAGCTTTTGCGAACAGGGCAAGTATTTTCATCTAATTACTTCCAATAGTTAAGCTAAACCTTGAAAAAAATAAGAATAATTTCCTATTTTAAATTTTAATTTTAACATGCATTGCAACTATAAAGTGTGGAATGATGTATGAAATTAAAACAAAAACTGAACAAAATGAATTGTATTATAACTTATTATAATAACATAATAATATTTATATAAAAAGAAGTAGGGTCTTATTACAATGTTATTATATTTACTGAATTTATAAAATCTTTAATATTGGAAGTGAGATGAAATCGTTAAATATATTAATAAATAAATGTTAATAAATAAAAATAGTTCTAACCCAAAGGACTAATTTCAAATAAAGTTCACGACCCTCTAAATACGGTTTTCAACAATATGAAAGCACTCTGGGCATCAAATAACACCCCATAGTTTAGGGTTATCGTGGGGCTTAGATAAAAGTTCTCAGAAATCGCAAACACAAGAGCAAAGATGCATCCGATGCGTAGCGATATAGAAGCGTGTAGGACAGAAACGAACTTGCGTTAGGTTCAGCCAATCAGTGGGCAGGGTCCTGAAGAGAATAGGATAGCCAATCAGTGAACAGCACGCTCTGATTGGCTTGGCTTCACCACACCCGATTTTTTGGAAAAAATTTCTTGCCCAGACACAAGGAATGGTCGAACGGCTGCGTCTGGCGTTGAAGGATTTGCGCGGATGCTCGAATATATAGGCCTACAGTCCATACGTACCGTAATTTTAATTTTAATTGTAATACAGAGGTGTATAATGGACTCAGACAACCGAGCGCGCGCTGTATCGTTTTCACTATCTCGATCAACTTTTTAAATGCACATATTTGAAAAAACTGCGATAGAGTAAAGCCGCGAAAGTCGAAGCGCGAAGTGACGAGGGACGATTGTATACAGTTCGTAAAGCACTAAAAACACTTGGAATCCATTTCTGAATTGAAAAATACTCATCCCTAGCATTGTATGGACTGTCTACAGTTGTGAAAGGAAGAGATCTACAGCAGCATTTCTTTTCATTTGAAAGGGATTCCAAAGCAGTTGGTTGGAGAAAAATAGCTGATTTAGTAGTTGCAGAAAAATTATTAACAATTGGGAAAAAGTCACCTTAACTAATAATAAAAACTAATGAGAAATTAAATGTAAAAATATCTTGTTACATATCTTTAAAGGAATTTGAAACGACATAGCAAGTATGTGTTACTAATCAATTAATAACAATAATAGGATAAAAGTGTGAAAATGGAAATGAACCTCAACCATACATATCACTATTACAAATGTTGTGTAGAAGAACATTTGTAACACGTCTCCATCTTTGAACTTAAGCTTCTCTTTCGAATCAATTGTGGATTTCATTATTAAAATGAGAACCTCTGTTGTCCGTATGATGTTCTTATTTAGTAAAAACGGTTTGTAAAGTCAAACATCCTTTTTTTTGCTTTGGATCCAAGAATTTTGTTTGCAATCTCCTCTTTAATCCCTAATTAATCCCTAATTTCACTTCAAGTCTCTCACTAATAAGAATTACTAGTAACTTAACTACTAGTAATTATTCTTATAAGGTCTGTGGTGTTGTTTTGAAATACTGGACTACAACTACATAAGAACAAGTGTATCCCATGCTTATCGAAAGAGTGGTTTGAATAGTCCCCTAATCATTTTACTCTTTCTCAAAAATAAAATTAGAAAGGAAAAGTTTCCTTGTCTATTGGCTCATTATATAGTTCATGTTGTATTGTAAATGAAAGAAATATAGAAGTGAAAAAAAATATTACCTCTTCTTGTTGGGTTACTCAGTGAAAATCAGTAGTTTTATTTTTTATAAAATAATCAAAAAAATTGATTAAATCATTGTAAGGTACCTCAGCCATTTAACGCCATGTATACCTTTAACGCCACCTATCTAATTCTTCATAAATATAAGAGATGGCGGTACTGCACCAAGGTAGTTTGCATTGACATGCCATCTAGTGTTGAAGTGAGTTACTAGCAGACCGCCAACATTTTCGAGTGAAATTATGTTTCCACCTTTTCTTGTCGAGGGCTGGTTCTGAAAGGCTGCTACTATATCAACATTAAATAAAATATAGATTTTATAATGTTCAGCAAAGATTAACTTAATAAAACTATATATTTTTTTGATTCTTGAAGCTTCTTCTACGCAGATAAGTTAACTGTTATTTTTAAAATTCGGAAATTGTAGACAAACCAGTGCATCATGTGATCCATGTGCTCAGTAGCGCTTTAACGCCATGGTGGTGTTAATGGTCTACATAAACAATTTTAGGTTACATACGACATTTGTAAGTTTCATGAAAATATAGATTTTCATCTTATTTATTATTTTACTTTTATAATCGGAAAATGCCGAAATTAATTAATTTTTACATTTCCTCTTTTGTGTTAGCTACAGATTAGAAAGACTGCGTTAATTTTAAGTGATTTTTTTATTATTTTTTACAGAAAATCAAATTTAGTCCTTTTTACTGTAATTTTGTACAAATAATGTTTACAATGATGGAATAATTCTTAATTTTAAAGAAGTTAAGTTACTAGAAAGTAGGTGGCGTTAATTGGACCAGGTGTTCTTATAACGCCAGTTTGCAAAGTTTTTTTATTTGAGTTCTCATACTTCTCCAGTAAAAGTTATCATACGTTTCATTATGGTATGCTTCAAACAGAAGATTAAACTTTCTTGGTCATAATTTTCGTGTTTCGATACACCTAATTTCCAGACTTACAGTAATTTAAATGTTAAGGTGGCGCTATTTGGGCAGGGTACCTTATTTAAAAACATATTACATTGAATGGTAGGAAAAGTGAGGATATTTGCTTTAAATTATCGTAGTATATTTCTCGTCTACATTTTATGTAGCTTAAAGGCTTAAGTTATTTCGAAAATTACAAATGGAATTAATGGATTTACATGATATCTTTAATTTGTCTTCGAGTCCATTTTAAATAAAATAAAGTAGGTAACGATTGAGATAGTTGAGTTCTGCTTATCGCTTTGGTATTTAAAGTTTGATGATTCATGCCTTACGAATAAATATCTAATGTAAATCATCGTATTTTGCTCGAAAGGTGAATAATTAGATTCTTTCAATTCTATCCCTTAAATTTAAACAAAAATGATGCTGAAAGGATTGATTTATAACGAGTCAGAAGAGATTCTAGTAGTATTTTTATTACAGCACAATCCTTTTTAATGAAATATACTGAGAGTATGTATATGAAATCAATCACTGATAATCTATATTTCTAAAATCTTTTATTTGTCTGTCTGTCTGTATGGCGCAATTGTTAATTATTAGTTTCCCTTGCTGAGAAAGTCAGATTATAAAATTTTCTTTTTTTAAAATTTTGTCTTGCCTTGCACGGGATTCGAACCGAGGACTTTGTCCTTGCAGTCAGGAACGCTAAGCATTGGACTGCTGCTAGTACCCCAATATCCAATACTATTTTTATTCTTATTGTTTGCGCGCTATCAAATAGTGAGTTCATTCAAAAACAAATAAATATCACTTTTTGCCATAATCGATTCTTCTTGGATTATCTAATACTTACCCAGGGGGATGGCCTAGTTATATACACTGTCCAGTCTGTTGTAATGCCATTCAATATTTCGATGCTAAACTGTAGTATGCGAAACAGAACAAAAATGTTGTAGATGTTTCCCATTCATATACTTCCTATACACATCAGTGGTTACCATCTGGCAGAGACGGGACTTCAGTCTTGACGGTCCTTAAGACGGCTGCCACAGACCACACAAAATAAGCAGTAATGTGTGGAGTGGTGTCGAGCACAGTGATTCTAACAATTTGGAGTCGTGTTGTGCTCAGTGATGAGTCCCGCTTGCCTAAATGAAATCTCTAAACGGCATAATTGATGATCATATCCTTGCATTGAGAGTACGTGTCATTACTTCAGTCCTGCTGCACTGGTCGAATGGGAAACCGCCACCACATAGGGAGTTAGTCTGGGGGACCATCTCCAATGACATCTCTCCTAGTTTTGTACACGCATGTACGTTGACAAATTTTTGCATCCAATTATGTTTCTATATTTTTTAGGGGCTACTCCAAAGCATGATAACGACAGAAGTACCATGACACATTCAGCAATGGTTCCTCATAACCTCCCATGGCCAGTCTGGTTCCAAGAACTCTCGGCAATGGAGCATGTCTGCGATATGCTAGGAAAGAAGGTTGGCAGCCATTAGGGAAGTAGCCAAACTAGACCAACAATTGCAGAACATCTGGCAGAATCTGAAACATAACAGCAGTTCATTATTATTGACTTATATTATTATAGATATAGATGTAGCCAAGCATTTAACTATTCCGAGAGGTTCATTATCTCTCGTAAAACCATAGGGATCTCTCATGTGACTTAGTACAGGATGGTTCAAAACAAACAGTCCTCAAACACGGTGGCGCACCCCTCGAGCGGAATGCGTCAGAATCATGACTCCGCGCGAACACAATCGGCTGTCGAACATCCATTGCCGTTGCTGTTACTGGACACATGATAATGGTACTGACAACAGAGGAAAAGGTGTTTATTCTGGAGCAATATAATCGCTCATACGGATTAGACCGTAAAAACGGTTCTATTATAGTATATAGCGAGTGAAGGTGCTGTTTGAGCTGCAGTTCCGCAAACCTGAAGCAAGCAGCAGCGTCGTCATAGCAATGATTAACAAGTTTAGACGAATCAGCAGCAGCGTCCAAATTCTTTTTCAAATTCCCCTATTGACTGCTGCTATTTTGGTAGCTACAAGGTTAACAGGAACATGAGTCGGTGGAGGGCGTCATCTAACCTAAATTTTATTTAGGGATGTAGGGACCAGAAGTGCAGACTTTAAAGTCCTGCTTGCTACTGATCTTCCAAACTACTTCGCCTTTTAATGAAAAGTGGGTTTGAAGTAGAAAAACGATTCTTCAGACACCTACACTTGGGCTAAGTTAGCTTTTAACTTTAAAACTTTTCTTTTCTTCATAAATTTCTAATCTGAAATTTCTTACAACTTACCAGTTAAATTCAGATATTTTTTTGTCATTGTAGCGATTTGTAATCAAGGCTGTGTGAATGGAGGACGGTGCGTGAAGCCCGAGATCTGCAAATGTGAACATGGATACACCGGCAGCATTTGTGAACATCGTAAGTAGATGTTAAAAAATAACAGTCTTTGTTTCTTCTATTATTTGGACAGATGACGTCATTCAGTTGTAAAAGATAAGATTATCTTCAAATATTTCAATTTAAAATTGCTTAAAATTATGGAAAGTTCTGGAAAACGTTTGTTTTTACCAAAAAGTATTTCAAAGAATATATTGAAACGTCATAGTGTAGATTTAAATCATTAACTTTTGCTTAAAATAATAAAAACAAGTGAAGAGATTTTTTTCAAAAACTTAAGAAGCAAAAAAATATAAGAAATAGAGGAAGCTTTGATTGAGACCAAAGAGAGGATCGTGAGTGAGTCGAACAGCGTCGGAATTAATCCTCTTGAAACTTGAAGTATCTATTTAAGACATTTAACTTTTGTATTAGAAAATTTTTGTTAAATGCTACTTTTGATTAAAGCTGCTGCTTGTAAAAAAAAAAGTACAAAGAAATTTATAATCGCTATAAAGCCTAATTTGAGATGAAAGGTTAACTTTCATATGGTGTTTACCTAATTTTATTTTAAATATTTAAAAATTAACATGAAATTTTCAGAAACTTTTTTATCTCTTTTCTTTGCATATTCAGACAACTTTTCAATTTTGAGTCATTTGCTTCTCTGATGATGTTCTTTTAATAAACTCAAATGCCTCTTGATTTTTGGGTGTATTATATTCATTTCACAATATCCCCTTAATTTAATGTGCAGTGTATTTAATTCGGTCTAGTTAATCACTACATGAGAGGTTGTCTGAAGAAATAAACTCTTTATCATTATCATTATTAACTTGTTTCCCTCATTGGAGCTTGAGTGGCGGACAAATTTCAAGAAAATAATTTGTTCAACATGTGAAGATTACAAAACTGAATCCTCACAATTTCAAAATACTTTTACAAATACTTAAAAAAAAGGATTGAGAGGTACCTTGAGCAATATTTTGATGATTCAGAATTTGGGTTTAGTTGCAAAAGGGATGCAATAGGTGTTGAATGCGTTAAACTTTGTTAAATTTCGAAGAATATTGTTCATGTGTTTGGTGGATTATAAAAGAGCATGCGAAAGAGTGCATGACAAACTTTTACTGCCTCTTAAAACACTCTTCGAGGTTGATAAGAAATTTAGCAAAGTGTAATTGTTAGGATTAGTGCTAATGAAACAGCACCTGCAAATATCAACAAACGATTGAGACAAGTTTGTTTGCTCTCTCTCCTGCACGTTTTAATTTATTTGCTGAAATGACTGTCAGTGTAGCGTTTGCATGTGGTATTAAGATGGGCTGTACAAGATCGGAAGATTCTACATTTGTGATAATCAAGATCTTTTTGCAGCTTGCTCTGTCAGAGCAAATAATGTTTTCAATTTATTAACAGTATTGTTTAAAGATATAACATGAACATATGAACATTATTGTAATTAAAAAGATAAAGTGATGATGATTGATAACGATTCACAGGCTTTCCCTATAAATATTGAAGACAAACAGATTGATCAAGTTAAACAATTACGCTTTACTAAATACGATGCAAATTTTCGGTAAGTTTACTCGTCTTCCCGTTCTCAAGCGAATCTATTTTGGAAAAACATAATAAAATAAGTTTGAACATAAAATAAAGTTAAAAACACGTTGAAGAAATAATTTTAAGTTTTGTTACAATGATATATCAACCTAATTAAATTCCTTATTATGTTAAAACATTATTTGTTTCGTAATAAAATTAATGATAATATCAATAATTAAGTACAACTATTGTTACCGTTTCATTCACATCAGTTTTTACTAAATCTCTTACTAACATAACTGTAGAAGGGTCTACGTTCGTTATGTGATATCTATTGAATTTTTTTTCTTTGGTATTTTTTATTATACAACTTTCTAAAATTTTCCTAGTCCTTAAATCATTTTCTGTGTACAAAATTTTGATATTACTACTCATGATGAGATCCTTTTTTTAAACAATTGTCTGCAGTGTCTGAAGGTTTTGTTTTTGAAAGCATTTCCGTTCAGATAACGTTCTTTTTGTCTCTCCAATACAAAAATCACCACACGTTCTACAATCAATCCTGTATACAACTTCCATTTCATTTTGTTTTTGAAAGCATTTCCGTTCAGATAACGTTCTTTTTGTCTCTCCAATACAAAAATCACCACACGTTCTACAGTCAATCCTGTATACAACTTCCATTTCATTTTGTCTGTCACTATAACTTAATTTTTTACGCAATAAATTTTTTATTTTATTTTTATACTACTTTCATTAAGGTATAGAACAAAAACTTTATTTCCAAACTTCTCCACTTGTTTTATTTTGAATGTGTTGTAATCCCTTATTAGGTTATTAATGAATTTTTCGGTGTAATCATTTTTCTTTAAAATATTAGTCATATCTATTTTTTTTTGAAGTTAGTTCCTATCTTACTCGTATTTCTGTCAACTCTTATAAAATTTATTTCTATCAACTTCTTATAAAACTACTACATTCTTTTTTATGATAATTCTATGAGCTGAATGAAAATTCAGTACATGGGTCACACTGATAATGTTTTCTAAAATATTCCATCTTAATTTTGTTATTAATAATAATAAATACTATTAAAATTATAAAATTATCAATAATAATAGTATTAATAAAAATACATAAAGAAAATCACTTTAACGTCCTGTAGTCAACGCGGACGGTTCACAAAATCTTGCCAGAAAGCTGAATTACTGGATGAGAGCTTTAAATTGCCGAAAGAAAGGATAATTAATAAGAATACGGGGGATTTAATAAATAAAGTTAAACTATTCAATAAAAATAACAAATGGAAGTTTCATCTATTTCCGTGGATATTGATAATATGTTTACAAATGTTCCTGGGAATGAACTTTATTAATTTTGGAAAAAGAGGCTTTGATAATAGAGTGTTTTTGTTAAACTATAATTTAAATGAAAAAAGTTTATGGAAATGATTCAATAACAAAGAATACTTATTTCAAACATGATAGAAAAATTTTCAAAGAAGCAAAAGGTTTCGCAATGGGTTCCTCAATTTCGGTAAGAGTATGTAATTTGTATTTGAATCATTTTGAAAGTAAATTGTTAAATGAGAAACAGAACCAACATATATATGAATATTTTCATTATGTAGATCATGCTTTGGGAATTTGGTTTGGGACCTTCGCCAATTTAATATCTTTTTTTGAAAATTAAAAAAAGAGTAAGATTTAAAGTTTAAAAAAGAGATTGAAGTAAAAAATGAATTAAACATCTTAGTTGTCAAATTGTTCAATGATAATAACAAAATTAAAATGGAATATTTTGGAAAAGATTATCAGAGTGACCAGGTACTGAATTTTCATTCAAGATATAAAATTATCATAAAAAAGAAATTAGTAGAAAATTTTGCAAGAAGAGTTGACAGAAACACGTGTAAGACACGAACTAATTTGAAAAAATAATAGATATGATTAATGTTTTAAAGAAAAATGATTACACTGAAAAATTCATTATTAACCTAATAAGGGATTACAACATATTCAAAATAAAACAAGTGGAAAAGTTTGGAAATAAAGTATATGTTCTATATCTTAATGAAAATAGTATGATTTTGAAAAAAAAATTTTGTAAATCGTTTAATATAAATGTAGGTTTCAGTTATAAGAATAAAATACAAAATTCATTATTGATATCATTAATTTTATTACAAACAAATAATGTCCCTAAATTGTTTTAGCATAATAAGGAATTTAATTAGGTTGATATATCATTGCAACAAAACTTAAAATTATTGCTTAAACGTGTTTGGAAAACTTTATTTTATGTTCAAGGTTATTTTGTTATTATATTTTTCCAAAATAGATTCGCTTGAGAAAGGAAAAACGAAAAAACTTCCCGAAAATTTGCATCATATTTAATAAAGCTTAATTGTTTAACTTGATCAATCTGTTTGTCTTCAATATTTATATGGAAAGCCTGTGAATCGTTAGCAATCGTCATCACTTTATCGTTTTTAATTATAATAATGTTCATAAGTTCATGTTAAATCTTTAAACAATATTGTTATTAAATTGAAAACATTATTTGCTCTAACTGAAAGAGCAAGCTGCAAAAAGATCTTGATTATCACAAATGTAGAATCTTCCGATCTTGTACAGCCCATCTTAATACCACATGCAAACGCCTCACTGACAGTCATTTCAGCAAATAAATTACAACGTGCAGGAGAGAGAGCAAACAATCTTGTCTCAATCCTTTGTTGATATTTGCAGGTGCTGTTTCATTTGCACCAATTCTAACAATTACACTTTGCTAAATTTCTTATCAACCTCGAAGAGTGCTTTAAGAGGCAGTAAAAACTTGTCATGCACTCTTTCGCATGCTCTTTTATAATCCACCAAACACATGAACAATTTTCTTCGAAATTTAACAAAGTTTAACGCATTCAACACCTATTGCATCCCTTTTGCAACTAAACCCAAAATCTGAATCATCAAAATATTGCTCAAGATACCTCCAAATCCTTTTTTTTAAGTATTTATAAAAGTATTTTGAAATTGTGAGGATTCAGTTTTGTAATCTTCACATGTTGAAGAAATTATTTTCTTGAAATTTGTCCGCCACTCAAGCTCCAATGAGGGGAACAAGTTAAAAAAGATAATCATATAGAGTTTATTTCTTAAGACAATCTCTCATGTAGTGATTAACTAGACCGAATTACATACACTGCTCATCAAATTAAGGGGATATTGCGAAATGAATATAATACACCCAAAAAACAGAGGCATTTGAGTTTATTTATTAAAGAACATCATCAGAGAAGAAAATGGCACGAAAATGGAAGTTGTCTAAATATGCAAATGAGGTGCAGAATCCATTTATGGGGATTGAGCAGGAAGTGACTTATGGACGGGGGTTAACATTCGCATGTCAAACGTGAAAAATGTGTTGCACATTGACTATTCAGTAGGGTGTATGGTCAGCTGAGACTGCTACAACACACTGACAGTGATGAGTCATGGAGATGATCTGATTGTCCGGCAGTTCCTGCTGTATTCGTGGCCACTCGCACTCCAGGGTAACTTGCAGCTGAGGAAGTGTTATGGGAGGTGATTGGTGACAGGCAACACGTCTTTCTACTGCATTCCAAGCGTATTCAATGTGCCAATCTCTCTGAAGCGATTCCAGAGTCTGCTATTCACGCTTTAGGAGGTTGTAAAAGCTGCTGCCACTGTCATCTGTGTTTGGTCAGCTTCAAGACGCTCTATGACTGTCCATGCTTCCGATTCGGGTAAATCACGTTGCAGGGGCATTTTCAGATGACACTCAACGATTCTGCCACTTGTTGTTGATGGAAAGTCGAGATAACCCAATACCGCCAGCCTCTTTATACCGGGTTGTAGGCAAATATGCAAATTAACGCTTTGCATCACATTTGCATATTCAGACAACTTCCATTTTCGTGTCATTTGCTTCTCTGATAATGTTCTTTAATAAATAAACTCAAATGCCTCTGTTTTTCGGATGTATTATATTCATTTCGGAATATATCCTAAATTTTGTGAGCAGTGCAGTTCGTAAAAGTCCTTTAATCTCAAATGCCTTCACTACCTTTTTTGTAACAAAATCTTCAGGAGCCGTATGATTTCTTTACTGCGTAACAGCTTCCATCTGGCCGAGGCAGTCTCTTCTGCACAGCAACGGATATCTTCTAATCGGGAATGCTCGTCCTTCTACGGCGATAGCTTCCGTTGAACCGGGAATGCTCGTCCTTCTACGGCGATAGCTTTCGATGAACCGGGAACAACCTTCCTTTCAGGGAGATGGCTTTTGTTTGACTAGGGATCACCTTCCTTTCAGGGAGATGGCTTTTGTTTGACTAGGGATCACCTTCCTTCCTAAGCGATGGTCTTCGTCTGACCTGGAAACACCTTCTTTCTGCTGCAATGACTCTGTGTAAGCTCTTGCTGCTTTCTGTCTCTCACTGCCGTCTGCTGCTTGCCTATCAGTGTCTGCCGTTTTTATGGCAGCAAGGATCAAATGCAGCCGACTCATGACTGGGTCCAGTCGACTTGCAAGAAAGGAAGGAAAAGAATGTGTTTTTGTAGCGGAGGTTATCGCTGCAGATATAACACAGAAGTTCAGACTCTCATTTACCATCTTCATAATCTAAAAAGGAATCCTGTGATATCTTGCAATTCTACTTCATGAGCTCAGTAGGGATATTATCAATACCTGCGCCTATTCTATCTCAAAAGATTAAAAGCTGTATTCAATTTATTTCTATAAATATTATCTTGAATTGTTTTTTCCATAGAACCATGTTGATTTTCGTGAGATCTTCTTTATGAGGACGTTCATTACAGTGAAAATGGCTTCCTCTGTGAATTTATGGGAACCAATGACATAACCACTGTTCCTGAAGAATTAGCGTACGCTCTGAGTGAAATGTGTTCGTCACACACTTGTACGTGAAACACGGAGACGTTTAGAAACTGTACCATTTCAAGAATGTTTTTCTGTTCCTCTATATGTTGTTGATGGGCTCGTTCAGATGGAAACATACGTGCAAGACGTTCACACATGGATTGAAAACCTTGCAAAATACTCACAAGTCTGGATTAGAAAGCGTAGCAGACCGAGGGCGGTCTTCTTCAACTGTAACAAGAACATTACCATCGCAGAAGTTGTAAACATTTCTGAATATTCCATATTTGTAGAGTATTTTTTATTTAGAACCTAACATTGTCTTTCCCTTCAATCGAAGGGTGACTAATGTGTCTAGCAAATGAATCCATGCCAAGTGTTATTGACTGCTTTGATGGTGACCAGCAGCCAATGGTACTTGGTTTCGATTCACTTGCTTGAGACATTGGCACATTAAGGTTGAAGGATATATATATTCTTTAGATTGAGCACCAAGAATATTGACTTTCCTCTCGAGACACACACACATAATATACAGTATATGTAAAGAAGTATAAGATTCAGTGGCGCACCTAGGACTATGGTTTGAGGGGGGGGGGGGTTAAGGATGTTATAAAGAATCCATTCAGTTGTAGGCCTATTTAAAAATAAATTGTTTCAAAGATCAATTTCGAAAATAATACGCCACAGACGCATGAGTGCTTTAATAGAGGCTTTTTTCCCATTCGTTCTTTCTTTTTTTGTCATATTTCTTTCTTTTTGGATTTGGGGAGGGCTTTAGCCCCCCTCCCATCCCGGGGATTCGACGCTGCTCATATTAATAATAAGTTGGCATGTTGTTACTGAATTTTATAATTTAAAATTAATATTCTGACATTGAATTCTGGCTCACAAATGTCAATTAACTTAATCTATTCATAAATCTCATGGTTGGTACAGAAATGGATTCACATGAAGTTGATCTTAGATTTATCTCAATATTTCTTTACATTGTTTCTTTTCCCTTTTGGATATTTAATACACTCTTTTCAATACTGCTTTGAAACTTTAAATTATTTTTTTATGATTCTCTATGCTATAAAAGACATTTCAGTGATTAAAAATATTAGCTTGATTCACAAGTAAAATTGTATCTACTTTGATATCTGACATTGGTAACTATATGAGGAAAACGTTTGGTCAATGTAAGATGAAATGGACTTGGGATGGTATCTGGTGAGGAATGCTGCAAAAAGGATGTAAACAATCTCAACGTGATCTCAGAAGTCGCAGAAAGCAAATGCACTCATTACCAAAAAAAACGACACACTTAGAAGGAGTTGTCCAATTGTAATGAAATTTCCTATGCAAAGCCCATGCAAATGATTAAACTTTGGTGTCCAATGAATGAATAGCGAGAGCTACAGCGCATCGGAAATGCGCACTCAGCAGGTGTATATAAGAAGCGATTCTCAATCTGATGGTTAAAATTTCTGTTGCATTTTGAGTTAGGATACCTTTCAACGACTGATATAATGCCTCGCCGCAGGATTCGAGCTCATTACGTGCAACTGTCAGAGTTTGAAAGAGGTCATATCATTGGATTGAAAGAGACAGGTTGGGCAAATCGGAGAATCGCTCGTCGTATGGGTCGAAGTGATGCGGCGATTAGAAGATGCTGGCAGGAATGGGTGGACAATGGCAGATTTCAGCATCATGAAGGTAGCGGTCGCCCTAGGGTTACAGCAGAGCGGGAGGATAGAGTGATTGTCAGACAGCTGTCACAGCACCTGAATCATTGTTATCAACCATCAGAAGTGCGACCCGCATACGAGTGTCCATTATGACCATTCACAGACGGCTGAGAGAGCGACATCTATGCTTGTACCGACCGCTACGCCACCTGCCACTCACGTCTGCACACCGTCGGGCCCGATTACAGTGGTGCTTGGCTCGATCCGGTTGGAATGATTCTGACTGGGGATGTATACTGTTTAGCGACAAATCCCTCTTCCAACTGTGTCCTGATGATCGTCGCAGACGTGTCTGGAGACGCCCAGGGCAGCGTGCCGATCCTATTGCATGCCACACAGGCCCTCAACCAGGAGTTATGGTTTGGGGTGCCATTTCCCTTGATATCAAGACCCCTTTGGTCGTCATTAGCGGCACACTTACAGCACAGCGGTACGTCGACGAGACCTGTTTTGCTACCCTTCCTTTTGCAGTATCCTGGCCTTATTTTTCAGCAAGATAATGCCAGACCACATACGGCACGTGTTGCTATGACCTGTCTTGCAGCTTGTGAAACACTTCCTTGGCCAGCCAGATCCCCAGATCTCTCTCCAATTGAGCATGTCTGGGATTTGATGGGAAGGCGACGCATTCACCAGGGAATGTGGATGACCTAGCCCGACAATTGGAGCAAACTTCGCAAGAAATACCGCAGGAGACCATCAGGGAGCTTTATCACTCTATGCCACGTCGTGTTGCAGCTTGCATTCAGGGTAGAGGTGGGTCAACACCTTATTGAGCTCGTTACTTTGTAACTCTGTAACTCTGCAATAAATCATTCAGTTTGTCTGAAATTTTAATCATTTTCTATTCTGTACATAATCTTCCTCTCCACCAATTTTTGTCTCCATCGGACAACTCCTTCTAGGTGCGTCGTTTTCTTTGTTAATGAGTATAGCTAGAAATGTCTCTTGTGATAACTCTCGTAGCAACTCATGGTTTCTAGGAATTCTAGACTTGCTCTGGTTTAACTAGTGAGTTCGAAGTATTTAGATCTATTTATTCAAGATGTTATCTGAACCATTTTATTAATTTCTTCCTGTGGCTTCGATTGAAGGCCATAATATTGTATATGTTCAAGGAGTATATACTTGTAAACTCTATTTTAGTGTCTAAAGGAGGGTAATTAGCTCTCAAATTAAATATTGTATTAGTTAGTACTTGATGAAATTAGTTGGTAATCGCCAAATATATTATTTGTCTCATAAAAACAAGTTTGTTTGAAATTAAGTTTTTAGGATTAAAATCCCGCGATTCTCTTTGTCCTCTTTGTGAATTTGTCCAAATGAAACTTTTAACAAATGAACCATTTTCAATTTAATCATAATAGATAAAAAAAGGCAAATCCTTTCATTATTTTTAAACAGGCTTTCATTGTACACTTCGTAAAGTAATAAAATAAAGGTTTATTTATAAAGAATGAATCTTACACAGCTGGAAATCAGTAAAGTGCATCCATGCTTTTAGGATCTCGTTATTTCTTGATCGACATCTTTAAGCAATATGTTTGAATCTCATAAAAGCAATGGATTATTTTAGGCTTCTTTGTCGGACATTGATTTCTCATCGTAATACTGAAATACAAGAAAACAGTATTTCAAAGTATAGTTTTTAAATCTAATTAAAAATCTAAAAAACAAAATTTCTTACTAGCCAGAGAATGGCAATTGAAAAGTCAAGAAACCGATCAAATACTAAAGCAAAGTCAACATTGAAAGCGCTAATAAAAAACTAAAACTATTTCAGATTTGCTACTAAAACTAAACAAAAATCGCACTCTTTCTTTTCAGCCGTCTGTGAGCAGGGATGCCTTTATGGTGGTTGCGAATCACCTAACCATTGTGTGTGTGCCTCCAACTACAACGGAACGAAATGCGATGAACGTAAGTACTTGTAAGTCTCAAGACCTGGCTCTGACCTGCCTCTGCCTCCCAATTGGTATCTTAGATTTCGCTCTACTTCTTTTAGCTCCCATGGTATTAACAGATTGTTCTCTAACAAGGATTTAATACGCCTTTTATTCAATTTGACCTGCCAAAGACTGAGCAACAATAACATCATTTATTTCTGTTGGATTTCGTTCTAATTTCCGTTAGTGGGATCTGTTTGAATTGTTCATCAATTGGGTAAATCTGTTCTTAGGTTAGATTCAACTACCGGTTGCTCCAAATTAAAGAGGAGGTTTAGATCTCTCTCTAGGTAAACCTACTGAGCGAATAGCAATCAAATTTCGTACACACAATGTTTAGGGTATGCGGTTTCGATTTCTGAAGAACAAAATATATTTAAAAATCAATTTTTACGTGTCGTGGATGTAATTAGTAAGAGCCAGCTAATTCGACACTTATTCACAGTTAAAACGTTTAAAAGCTTAAAAGGATAAAATGACGTACGTTTCGATATCTCTACTTTCAGATTTCTTTGTCAAACTATTTAAAAAAAAAACCCTACCTTGAACAGATCCTCCCTTATAGGGAATCGTCGAAGAAATAACTAAAATACCGAAAACCGGAAGCTTCTGTTCTTTCCTGTCCCCCTGGTGTCAAAGAAAAAAAAAAATTCTCTTCCTCTCTTTTTTTTCAAAAAAACTTCAAAAAAAACGATGTGATGATTTTGGGTAAACAAAAAAATGAATACCTTAGGAAGTTCCTCGAATCATGTATAATAAAAACACACAAAAGCTATAATCGGGATTTATCCACACGTAATGTGTTGGAATATGGCCTTTAAAAATCACGGCAAATAAGGGTAAGAAAAAAAAAAAAAAGTAAGGGCAGGAAGGAGAAAAAAGAAAGGAAAAAGGAAAAAGGGGAAAAAGAAAGGAAAGAATGAAGGAAGGAAAAAGGGAAAAAAAAAAAAGAGAGGAAGAGAATTTTTTTTTTTTTTTCTTTGACACCAGGGGGACAGGAAAGAACAGAAGCTTCCGGTTTTCGGTATTTTAGTTATTTCTTCGACGATTCCCTATAAGGGAGGATCTGTTCAAGGTAGGGGTTTTTTTTAAATAGTTTGACAAAGAAATCTGAAAGTAGAGATATCGAAACGTACGTCATTTTATCCTTTTAAGCTTTTAAACGTTTTAACTGTGAATAAGTGTCGAATTAGCTGGCTCTTACTAAAAAAATATATTGTTCAAATTTGGGCCGCTAAAGGTAAATAGTGCTGCTGTCCCAGTAATTAGCATCTAACCTGACTTATCTAACAAATATCATCAAAAAAACAGAGTTAATGAGCAATAACTTCATTGCAGTCACATGTGGAATGAAACTAATATCAAAAATACGACTGCGTGTGGCCTCCATCGCCTTGCTCTACAAATTGCATTCGCTGCACTACTTACTCGACAGCAAAAAGCAAATGACATGCGTCGAGTTGTGTCACATGTTGCGAAATTCTGTCTTTTTACACAGCTAAATTCGAAACATTACCTTGATAAACGAGTTTCTTTAAGTAGCCCCACACCCAAAAATCACAGGGGTTTAGATCTAGTGATCGGACGGCCATGCCTTGGGGAAAAGATCTGCTAATTACTCTGTCGTCCGAAAATGTTCGTCGTTGCTTCCACAGGTACAGTTATGTGAGGGGATTTATGTGATAAACATTTCAGTGACTTCTCTGGCCTCGATGCTGTATTTTTTCAAAGACTTTCAAGGACGAGTGATGAAGAATGCCACGTAGCCACACCAAACCGTTAGCTTTGGAGAATGCAGTGGAATTTGATGAACATGTGGATTACTGTTAGACCAAATACGAATATTATTAGTGTTAACAGCATCATTCAAATGAAAATGAGCCTCATCACTTCACAGTATTCGCATCATCCATCATCATCATCCGAAAAACGAATGTCAAAGCAAAGGCTTTCCGGTAATCATAGCCAATTCTATCAGAAACCAATTGTTGACCATTGGATAGGGGGTAAAACCTCAAGTGGAAGATGTTCGATTACGTTGCAACATGCAAATTACGGGAACAGCAGCGCCACAATTTTCCCTTACTGGCCGAAATTTGATTTATTTTTATTTCTTTGGAAATCGAAACCTGAAATTGAGGACAGTATGTGTACGAAATTTGATTGCGATTCGCCCAGGTTTCGAAGTCTGTTTAATTTGGATGCATCATATATTCATATTGTCTGTGAAAATGTATGAGTAGATTTTTTTTCCTGCGTCCGTGTTCACTATTATGCATTATAATATGCACCTTCAATGAGATTCAATTCTGAGAATTTATTAATAAAATATTCATGATATTATATTCAATATTGAAATGTCTGAGCGAATGAGGAGAAATGAGCTGCCGACACGGATGGGAGCTAAGATTTACAGAAGTAAAGATCACAAACTAAGATGCTTGTGACCCAACGAGAATAACATCAAGCAGTAATAGATAAGGGCTGACTACTCCACAGACACAACGCTCTGGTGAATGAAGACTGAAAGGAAAAATTTATTGTGCAACAGCTACGGAAAGTTACAATGTAAGGAAAGACAACATATATAGAAAAGTGGTCGTAATTAACCGACACTACTCAAAGCCGTCTGTAACTTGATCAAACAACCGAAATAATACCAAATGTGGTGGGGAGACTCATGGGAAGAAGAATTCCGCGGAAAGAAAAGTAGTTCCAAAATAGAGGGAAATATAGAGCTGTGCAATTAAGAGTTGCAATGGACTGACAATGAATAACAAAGACGAAACTGAACTGAAATATCAACTTTTATGCAGCACATTTATTTCCCCCGTGTGGAGGTAGTCCAGATTCAATCTGGCTACAGTTCTTGTGGACCAGGAATTGCATGGTTTTACAATATTCTCTAGAGCCGACCATACCATGTCTGAAGAAATGTTCATCACAGCCCATGATACGTTGTCCATTACGGAAGTTAGGATGCCCGCCAAGATAGACCTTAAACTTCAAGTACCCCCACTGCCAAAAGTCGCGAGTTAAATCAGGAGTTATATTCGGGGACCGAGGCGTCCATGCGTCCGGAAAGAAGTGAATGATGAAACTTTCGTGTGTGCAGCTACTGTGCCTATCGAGCAATGTGTGCTCCATCTGGTATCAAATTATTTCGTCCAAACACTGTCTTTGCTGAAGTTTTCCCATCCCTTTATACCCCGAATTTCTGGCGCTGTTGTAACCTATGTTAGCAGGGAATTTGCATGAACGACTTTTGCTCGAGTTGCATGAAAATTCTCGGCAACTACAGCGCCAAATTTCCCCATCGTCGACTTTTGGAACTTTTTTTTTTCACACAGACTCGTCCTTCTCATGTCTTCATTATTCTCTACATTAAAGTTGATGCCCCTCCTGTTCTTCTATCGAGCTACAGATGGCTTGGAGTGGGTGTCAGTTTAATTACAGCCACTTTGAAATGTAGAAGCCCTAATGCCTGTCAACGCCTTGCTGACCAGATATCACGGACTTACAGAAACAAGGAAGTACACCAATATAAGTTGAATGGAACGCAGCAAAACTAAATGTAAAAGACGGGAACAGAAAACTGACTGGAAATTACAGTAACATTGAATAGGACCAAATCATCTGAGTTAAACACTTACTGATTGGACCAAATTATCTGAGAAGGAGACGACACGACCTGTATGTTTAGAATTCAAGTGCCCTTTTGTGATATGAAAGTACACATCAAATACTTCAAAAATATATATACATGTGGGGGCCAACCCTCTTTAGATTTCGAGATATTCGGCATTATTTTCGTCGATTTTCAAGTACTGCCTTATTAACTCACTGATGTCATTAGAAAGCAAGTGCGATCATGGCGTAGTGGTTAGCACAGCGGATTTTAAATCGGCGGGTCCTTGGATCGATTCCCGTCCAGTTTAAAGTAAATTTTTTTTTCATTTTATTTTTAATTTCATTTTATTTTTTTACTTCGTTTTTTTGTTTTTTCTCTTGTTTCTCTTTTTTTTTTTACCTTTTTTCTTTATGATAATATTCATAACAAGAAACGGGAAAAACTATACAGAAAACCAATTTAAGATTAGAAGTAAATAAATAATCTTCTCGTTAACTATGTTTTTTTAATTAATTAGTTAACTTAATTAACTGAATTTTTTTTTTCTCATATGGTGATGATACTCATTTACTGTTTGTATTTAAAATTATTTCAATTGTGCTTTTACTTTAAGTTTTTATGTAAGAGTTTTAAATGTAATTGCTGAGGATACTTGGAGCAGAACCCTTATTATAGACAGAGTGGCATGTAATGAAATAAATAAAATGGCTATAAAATTCATGTGCACTTTATTGGGGATATTTTAAAATTTTTCCCAAAAACTATTTACACAAGTGATATTTATTATCACACAATATATTGAAAAGATTAACACTTTAGTTGCACTGGTTGAAAGTTACTAAGTTCGCTAATCTTCTTATAGAAAGATTTCCTCAGGTATCACAATAGTTTCACTTTACACAAATTTATCTGAAGCACCTTAACTAATTATTTAATAATCTTAACTCACTGTTAATTATATATTCACTTCACATTAACAATATATGAATCTTTCATATATAGCACATTTAATTTAATATGCATAAATCACACTGGTAACTAGTTCACTCGTAATCACCTTTTCACTTGTATATAATTTAAATCAAATTACAACACATATCTGGCATTGTAATTCACTTGTATCACTTTTACATGATCACAAATATTCACATATTTAAATACGAACTAGCTATTTTGGTTTAATCACCTTATGTAAAAGAATTAGAATTTATTTCTATTTTTATAAGTTATGTTCCGCACTACACTAATATGTAGTGTATTACATATTAGTAATATGTAATTGACTAATTATCGGGTATTTTCGGCCCATCCAAAATAAAGAAATAAAGAGTTCGCTACTTACAAATCGAAGAATCTTGTTGACTTCACCTTTGAAGTACTCTGCGTTGCTTCGTTGAATCCCCCTCGCTTTGTAGATTCATGCCCTTAAATTCTGAAGCTCTTTTAATCCTCGAATCACTGAGTTGAATATGGCGGGTTCCACACTAACCATATGATCGGTCGTTCCCATAATGCTTCGGGAGAACAGTCTTGACCTTCGAATAATTCCAACTTTAAATTCCCTAAAGTTCGTTTCTTCTTACACGGAACGTTATCAATTAATTAGAGTTCGCACACTTAACGTTGAAACTTCTCGACGTTAGTATCTTCTCGAACTGACTCATTTTACTTGAGTTCAAACTTCATTCTGCCTAATATCCTAGTCTAATAGTTCGGTCCATCTCAAACTAACTGTTAACGGCTTCGGGATCCGTCCGTTCTCGACTAGCCACACTTTCTCGTGTGTAATTCTGAATTCAACTGAACTCCCTAACTCAATCATTACGTGTCATTCTTTTATGACGTCACTTAGGCTTCTCCTCACACTCGCCAAAATTTACATATTTAAATTTCCCATGGATCACTTCCATTTTAAATAATAAAAAAGAAATTTCTTTCAAGCTTTTTAAAAAGCTAATTATTTAAATAACTTCAACTTAAAATAATTAAATTATTTTTATTCAAATAATTTAATATATCACAGCAGAAATACTTCACTAATGAAATTTTATTTTTTCTTTATTTTTAAAAAAAAAAACAAACAAAGCTAGTATTCTCGTTAATTTTGGTTTTTAATTAGAAGTACTTTAATTCAGAAAAATAAAGTAAAACATATACTGTACATTTAAAACTCTTACATAAAAACTTAAAATAAAAGCACAATTGAAATAATTTTAAATACAAACAGTAAATGAGTATCATCACCACATGAGAAAAAAAAATTCAGTTAATTAAGTTAACTAATTAATTAAAAACATAGTTAACGAGAAGATTATTTATTTACTTCGAATCTTAAATTGGTTTTCTGTATAATATTCATAACAAAGAACGGAAAAAACTTACATTAGGCTATCCTAAAGAAAAAAGGTAAAAAAAAAGAGAAAAAAGAGAAAAAACAAAAAACAAAGTAAAAAAATAAAAATGAAATTAAAAATAAAATGAAAATAATAATAAAAAAAATTACTTTAAACTTGACGGGAATCGATCCAAGGACCCGCCGATTTAAAATCCGTTGTGCTAACCACTGCGCCATGATCGCATTTGCTTTCAAATGACATCAGTGAGTTAATAAGGCAGTACTTGAAAATCGACGAAAATAATGCCGAATATCTCGAAATCTAAAGAACGTTCGCCCCCACATGTATATATATTTTTGAAGTATTTGATGTGTACTTTCATCTCACAAAAGGACACTTAAATTCTAAACATACAGGGCGTGTCGTCTCCTTGTGAGTTAAACACTTACTGATTGGACCAAATCATCTGATTTAAACACTTTCTGATTGGACCAAATCATCTGAGTTCAACACTTACTCATTGGACCAAAAAAACTTAAACAGAAATCTTTCGGTGTATGTGAGATAATGTTCTGTGATTGATGCATCTTTCACTTCAGATAAAAAATATACAGATGAGAAAATAGTTGATTCCAAACAAAGAAAAGAAACTCTACCTCCAAGGCTGTATGAAATGAATGACTTTAAGAGTGAATCCAGAAATAAATAGTTAGATGTACTCTTAAATTGCACATATACATACGATGAAGAAAACCAAACTCCTATCACTCCAATTATAATCAATATTTCGTCCTATTTATTCCAAGGACTTCTGGATACAATATAAATAAACAAAAATTAAAAATAAGGAATGAACGGGTCAAAGAACACGTTAAGGTGTTCAAAAAAGGTAAAATATTTCAGAATGGGCTGATCATTGCCAGCTTAAGAATCATTGCCCAGAAACACATACATATTATTTTCGATGTTCAAGATGAATAGAAAAGATTTACATTGGAGTCGTGTTTAATTAACAGTTGTATATGTTTAAATTTCCCGGGAGTTAAAGGCGGGCGGGCGTCAGGCTGACCTCCTGACCTCAACTTCGTCCCGTTAGGTCACGAAAAGCTGGAGCCTAACCTCCAGCTGCCCCAAGGGTCTGTAAAGACCTGTAAATGGGATTCATTAACTTATATGTATAAATAAAGATAAATCCTTTAAAGTCAATGAAATGTCTCAAAAAATAATAGATTTAAAGAGATTTTGGATTTTAATTAAACAAAGTTTTTGTAATAACGTTAAATCGCCCATGTTTACTCAAACGAATTTGTTAATAATATTTGTGGGACTTTTTATTTATTGTTAATGTCATGTTTTTTGAAGCTAGTTGTTACATATTTTAAGTTGTGATTGTAGAGAAAAGAGAAGGTTTTCTCTTTCATTCCTTATTTTGTTTCTTTATTTTTGTATCCAGAAGAAGTCCTTGGAATAAATAAGATGAAATTATCAGTGGAGTAGTAGGAGTTCGTTTTTCTTCATCGTATGTATTCATGCAATTTAAGGATAACTAATAGTTAGATGTACTCTTGATTCATTCAAAAGATCTTCAGCAAATGACACAATTGAAATTATTCTTCGAAATTAGTCATAAAACATTTAAGCATTAGGACTTAAGCTGTGATGTAAGGAAGGATTAGATTACAAACTACTGAGAGGGTCAGAAATATTTAAGATGAATATTAATTTTTCCCTTGTTACAAATTATTTAATTTCTTGTTTTGAAATTGCATTCTAGTTTGTAGTTTTTTCATTACCAATTTTTTTGAGAGACTTCTGACAGTATGTAGAGAAATTTGATAGTGAAACACATTTTCAAATATTTGTAATGTTATTAAAAGAGATTCCATAGAAGAGACGATGTCCTCTGCATTGAAACAAGTCCGTAAGTTAATACACTTTGGAAAATAAAGACAGATATTTCGTTAAGCGATTTCGTCGAGATATCTTTCATTGAAAACGAAAAAGTAAAAATATGAACCTGAATTTTTTTTTTTTATTTCTCAGTTTCCTTACATTTCATTTTCAGCTATTTGTAATGACAATGACGGCTGCCAGCATGGAGGAACGTGCGTCAGTCCTAACAATTGCACGTGTCCTGAAGGCTGGGCAGGTCCATTCTGTGAGATTGGTAAGTATTGAAACAGAACTGGTTATTGTTTAAGAGGTCGATAGGAATAAGTTCCAAGGTTAAGTTATTCAGTGACTCATAGTTAACGTTTCTAATATATCTTCATAAAAATCATAAATTGTCTTAAATCTGATACCAAAGTTAATATATCTAAATTATTACATCTCATAAAGGGAATAGAAAAGATATTTTGATAAAATAGAATCTTAAGAAGAAGTTTTTTGAATTTTGTCATTCTATTATTAGCTCTAGAGAGATAAAAAGAAAGATTCTTTTTGTTTTTAGAGATACATAATACCAGGAGTCAAACAAAGAACGTGAGGTGTTTAAAGCTCCATGAGTTGATAAATATTCGGCACAACGTTCTCAAACTTTGGTTTGTTGGCTTATGGGGAATACAATCGTCACAAAAATGTTCTAGTTCAATCAGTCACCACCAGGGGAGATGTGGCATTGCTGTCGGCTTTGCAGTATCTTCTGGTTTGGAGTTGCTCATTCGAAATCAGAATTGGTGACAGAAGATGCTCAATGTGTCCTCCATCTTCAGAGACCATTTGAAGATACCGGTGCAAAATGGAGGTAGCTCCATATATTGACGATTTTTCGTTTTTGATCGCAACAAGTTTATAGAAAGGCGCTCCATCGATTGGTGCAAAAACGAGGCAGCTCCGTTAATATATATATATATATATATATATATATATATATATACGTTAATATATATATATATATATATATATATATATGTCC
>JAFIDM010133226.1:67895-81303 GCA_023159025.1 Thereuonema tuberculata | reverse complement strand
AGAAAGGGAAGACCAGCTGAAACAATGGACATGGGTGGCATGTAAAATGGAGTGGCAAAATAGCTCCTAATGTTTATCTGCTTTTATGATAGAAAGGCAAGACTTTTTTTTTGTTTGGTTGGCAGATAAGATTATCAAGCCAGCAGTCTGCATTTTGATCCTCTGTCCAGGGCATCAGAAATACCTATTTACAGCATTGCCACTTTTTAGAAATCCATTGATGTGATAAAAACCTTCATGTTTGCTTTTCTTACATCTCAACAAAAACAACAAATACTAAAAAATATAAAGAGATTGTTTATTCATGAAATTCCTTTTTTTAGCTTTGTGCCTTACTTTGTTACCTTTTCTTAGATTGTTATTCATTTTGTTTATTAATATTTATAGTTAAAAACCTTTGACTTCTCATTGAAACTGCAGCAAAAGTGAAATTTTACAAATTTAATATGTATGCATTACCTTGTAAAGTATAATAAAAATGTTTGTATTGTATTTTTAGGTTGGTCCTCTGCCTTGGCTGAGCCCACAGACTGATGACGCTATGAAGGGACTGGTAGAAAGAGGCCACAAAAACATATTGTTAGTCCCCATTGCTTTTACAAGTGATCACATTGAGACTCTTCATGAATTAGATATTGAATATGCACAAGAATTAGCAGAGGAGGTAAGATAGAAAAAAGACACTTTGCACAATAAGGATTCGCATAGTCAAACGCAAAATAGTTATTTGGTGGTGCTCTGGTTACATCACATATGCAGATATTGAGAATTAATCTGAATGTAGTTAATATAAAAATAAAAATAAACAGTAGCATAGCTGAAAGATTCCATCAGCAGGTCATGGTAGGTCTAATAAGATAGGGAAGGACTTCCAACAATTTTCAACCAATCGGAAAAGTGGAGGTTGGGATATCAGTTCGGATATTCATTGTCTTTAAAATTATGAAAGGACATGGTTTTCATTTGCAAAGGGGTTGAGCTGGCCTTTCAAGAAAAACAGTCAGGAAAGATTTCAACCTCCATCTTTGATCGAACTTGATTCCTCCATAGCATTGGCAGGTGGAACCACTTGAACACTTAGCATGTCTAATGTTAATTTTGGATTTATGTTAGACTTCAACAGATTGAAATTGATTGGAAAAGAATAAATTTGGGATGACAAACAAATAATAGTCATATGCTTAAATAAAGAAACCATAGGAATAATAAGAATCAAGTTATGATTTGGAATTCCAAAATGAGAAGAAGTTTTAAAAGGTTTGGAAATATAGAGGAAATTTGAAATGCTGGCATGCTTGAAGTTTTTTAGTGTTCTGTTTGTGATAATGAGTAACAGTGCCTGATTTTTCATAAGAAAAGCTGTTTCTTGTTGAACAATTGGAGTATTTGTCTTTTATCCTATCCTATTAATTGCAGAGTGAAAGTGAAATGCTGAAATTGTCAGTTTTTTTTTTTTTTCTTGTTTAGATTTTTGTTAGAAATAATTGTTTGGCCTGTAGCTAAATTCTTAAGAGATCCTTCATCTACACCAAGGATAAACAGTGTATACCTATTGTGCCACATGCAGATATCTGAGGAATGATTTGCAGTTCCCAACACCCATATTTCCAAGACATTCACAGCCTTTTATTATTTTTATTATTATTTTATTTTGTTTGACAATTAATTTGTGAACTGACTTTTTTAAATTTTTTCTGGTTTCTTTTTTTGTTTTTGGTTGGATGACAAAAGGGTCTGTGACTCTTGCTACCTTGATTTTTGTTGAATTTTCTTAAAAATGGCTCTTCATAACAAAAAGGAGGCTGATCCACACAGTTGCCCATGCTAACCTCATTTGAAAAACCTACATTTCATCCATTGTGACCATTTTAAAACAACTTTCATCCATTACTCAACTTTCATCCATTACTCCTCAAGGCATTTATAAAAAATTTCTTGGCTCTTGAATATCATCCTTGTCTCTAGACTCTTGAGGAAATCATTATCCACAGTTGTTGCTGAGTTGTTAAACTAGTTAAGTTCTCACCACTGGGTAGCCTGTTAAATTACAGAATGGCAAAAAGGCACTTGTAAAGAATAATATTTAATATATGATAATAAAGAAGGCGATAGTTTAAAGTTTTGTTTAGTTGCATTTTAAAAATGAAAGAAGTGAAACCTTGAATTAGTATTGTCGTGGAGTTCTTTAAAAACCTAAAACTTAACAACAGGCCAAGGATAAGGAATAACTAGAAAGACTCCTTATAATCAATTGCTACCAATTGGAGAATAGTTAGGTAAAATTTAGACGACAAAAAAAAAAAAAAAATTAATTATTAAAAAATATGCTGGGATATGGAATTAGAGAAAACTTTTTTCATTTACTAAGTAAGTTTCCAACTCAACGAAAAAACTATTCCAGAATCCTGGTTGTATAACAACACATCTAATCTGCAGTCTCCCTCCAACTTTTCCACTTGATAAGTTGATTTTGTCTTCTTATAACCTACAAAAGGATAAAGATGAATACGTGAACTCCAGGCTTTCAGTTGATTTGTATAAGAGAGATTTTTATCATTATTCAGGAGAGACATTAAATATTAAGAGTTTCGTGACAAGAGAAAAGCATCTATATAGTAAAAGACAATAGTAATCTGCTTCATTCTTGAAAATTAATTTTAATACATCTGTTTACTTATGTTTTCATTTTCAGATTGGTATCCAGAATATTCGCAGAGTGGCTGCTTTGAATGATAATCCGATTTTTATTCAGGTAGAGATGTTTCTTTTATATTCTAACTCTTTGACATAAATCTGTGTTACATTTTTAACTAATTATGCAATGTTAATTCCTTTCTAATTTTGCAATCGATTAGCTAGAGTTCAATTTTGTGATTATAGTTAAATTTCTTTTAATATTTTGGAATTTAAAAGGCTACTTTGGTTGTCAATTATGAATTACATTAGTAAGTTGAGATCTATTCAACAATGGCTAATCACAGCTGATGATAAATAATCTTGAAACAGCATTGTTCTGAAGTTTTATTAGATGAATATTCTTAGTCAGATTGTGATTTGCCGAGGAACTTTTTGTCAAATTCGAGCTGATAGGCAGTAAACAGCATTGCAACTTCAGTAGGTAAACCATGAAAAAAACCTATTGCAGTTGCGATGCTATCTACCATTACTCGCCTATCAGCTTGAATCATCTCCTCCACCTGTCGCAGTCTGAACAGGACAACCAGATTGGTCTTCGTCCAAAATTTTTGAGCGTCCTTGACAGAATTTTATTGACCCAGTTATGCACTACTTTATGTGACAAACAATTCTTATCATATTCAAAATACATTTTCTTATGAACAGCCTTTCCAGGTCATTTTGCTAACAAAAAATGCACAACAGCACACTGCTCTTCTATGTACACTCCTTGAGCAAGGTTGCCATTTTCACACTGAGCTATGCATGCATACATCTGCTACCTAGAGACTGCTACTTGTCTATTATCAAGCTGGATTGTGCTACTACCTGATGACACCTTTTGAAACTAATCACTACTGTTTTCAGCTATCACACATCACCTATTTGTGACCTATTTACTGATTTCCCCTCCTACATAACAGCAAGAAATTTTATGTAATGACAGTTTTTTAGGCTTCGCCTTATATCTCCGGTTTATCTATCTGTGGACACATTTCCCACAATGCTTCGCAAAGGCTTCTGTTAGCTCAGTTGTAGGTGGCCTGTTAGCTCAGTTGGTTAGACCTAGTGTCGTGCTAATAACACGAAGGTCGTGGGTTCAATCCCCTCATGGACAATTTTTTTTTAAGGTTTTTTTTTTTTTTTTTTTTTAAAATCATTATTAGGAATTCAGTGTATTAACAAGGTTTGAATTAAGAATGACGATTATTCCATATAAATAGGAGTGGGTAAGATAGCACGGGGTCGCAAACAGACCACCCTGGGGTCGCAAACATTTTCTAGACCACCCTGGCGGCAGTCTATTCTAAAGTAAAGGTGACTCAGAAGCCATTGCGAAGCACTGTGATTGGCTTACTAATCAGTATCCCTACCTTGTTTTTTTTTTTAGTTCAAGTAGCATTATTAATACTAGCTTATTTACTTGTAATAAAAGTGACCACACCATGACAATTGTTTTATCTGCTTCATAGTGTAGCATATTTATTTTTTGGTTCAGAGTTATTGCTATCAAGATGAATTTTGTAGCATCAATTAAGGAATGGTATTATAACGGTATATAATAACAATTAAAGTTTAAAATTAAGTACAGTAGAGCCTCGGTTATCCGAGCCCCGACTAACCGAGATCCGGGTTAACCGAGGTAGTCGATCAATTGCAGACGATCAGTTGGAAGGGACTCATGCGATGATAGTAGAGGCAATGAATGTAGAGGCTGAAGAAAGTGAAAGTGACATTGAAGACATTGAAATGGAGAATGAGAAAATCAGCCACAGTGAAGGATGCAAAGCGATAGAAAAGGCCATCGAGTACCTAGAGCAACAGTCAGACACAACTTCAACAGACCTTCTACTGCTACGACGATTGCGTGAAACGGCGGCAAAGAAGCGAGCGAGTTTTGTTAAACAGAAAACACTTATGGACTTCTTGAAGAAATAACTTTCTTCACTGGAACATGTACTGTCCCTTTTTCCCATTTTGTATTTTTATTTTATTTTTACATATATTATATTTGTATGTCATTTTTTCATTTGATACAGATCTTTTTCACATCTTTAACCACGTTTTCATTCATTTCACCAGTTTATCATACGTTTCCCTCTCGATTTTTGACGGAGTCCGTGTTATCCGAGTTTTCAATTATACGAGGTACCCTCGGTCCGCATTACCTCGGATAATCGAGGCTCTACTGTATTGGATGAGTGCAAAAGTTCTACACGTTTTTGGATATGAAAATTTGCAATGGAATTGCCCTCACACATAACATTGTAATGACGCAAATCGTCTGCCAATCAAACGTGTGGATGCCTCACATATAAATGCATAGTGTCTCACAAAGTTAATCATCTCAAAAAAATATCAGAGGGTATAACATGGAACGCGAGAAGGAGCATATAAGACATTGTTTGTTATACGAGTTCGATAAAAAGAGTACGGCAGCCGCAGCATGTCGCAATGTTTGTCAAGTTTATGGGGAGGATGCAATAGATGAAAGCACATGTCGTCGATGGTTTCGTAAATTTAGGAAAGGAGACAGAAGCTGCCAAGTTCAGGCTAGGAGCGGACGGCCATCACAGGTTGGAGAGGACGATATTGACCATAAGGAACAGCCTGAACCCAACCGTGCAAGAATTAGTGGAGACCTTCAACGTACACCGGACAACGGTCGAGAGACGGCTGGTTAAATTGGGTTTTACGAGAAAGTTGGATTGTTGGGTTCCACATAACCTGACAGCTAAGCAACGGGATGACCGAATCGCCACCTGTGTTTCCTTGCTTTCCCGTTACATAAATGATCCATTCTTGACACGAATTGGGACAGGAGATGAGAAGTGGGTTATGTAACGTAAAGCGTCATAGGACTGTGTGTCGCCCTTCTGATCCACCTGCATAGACTTCGAAAGCTGAACTTCATCCCAAGAAGGTATTATTGAGTGTGTGATGGGATGTGCAGGGAATAATTCACTGGGAGGTCCTGCCACTACACCAAACCATCAATGCTGCCTTCTACTGTCTACAGTTAGACAGGCTGCATTCAAATTTGGTAGCAAAGCGGCCAGGTCTCATCAATCGTCGCGGTGTTATCCTTCATCACAATAACGCCAGGCCATATGCTGCTGTCATCACTCGTCAAAAGTTACTGGGCTTTGGTTGGGAGGTTTTACCCCACCCTCCCTATTCTCCTGACTTGGCACCAACTGACTATCACCTATTTTGTGCATTGAACAATTCCTTCAGTCAGAAAATCTTTGATGATCTTGATGCTGTGAAAACTGCCATCCAAGACTTTTTTGACTCGAAACCGCCGGAATTTTACCGCAGTGGGATTCATCTCCTACCAGAAAGATGGCAAGAGGTCCTAGGTAGCAATGGGGATTATGCACAATAATAGGTACTGTTCATTTTGCGTTTATTTGCTCTTCTTTATGGGTAATAAAAACGGGTAGAACTTTTGCATTCACCCAATAATAGATAATGGCAACAAAACCACTTTTAAGAAGTTCTGATGTATATAATCTGCCAAGATTGACTTAGAGAAAAAGTTCTCTACTTTTTTTTTGTACTACAGTTTGTCTGCCTTCTTTAGTTGGCAATTCAGAAACATTCACCGATTTGAACTTTAACCTCTCCATTATTCATTTTTAAACATGCAGATATATACATTATAAACAACCATCTTTGCACAATATAAATGTTAAAAACATTCTAAATTATATAAAACATTTAAAAAACTTACTGTAAGATGTTTCGAAGCTCTTATTTCATCGAGATTTCATTCTCAATTAAATCAATGGAGCATCGTTCATTCAAACATGGATACGACAAAGTAATTGGGTCATCACACGTTTGTTACAGGTTTTGTTGTACCGCCATCTGTTGCATCTTTCTTGAACAATTGATCAATCGTCTGCTATTGAAGCATTTTTGAAAAACGGCGTTAAAAAGATGCAACAGATGGCGGTACAACAAAACCTGTAACAAACGTTGGGATAACCCAATTACTTTGTCGTATCCACGTTTGAATGAATGATGAATGATCTTCGAAATGTCTTACAGGAAGCTTTTTAAATGTTTTATATAATTTAGAATGTTTTTAACATTTATATTGTGCAATGATGGTTGTTTATAATTTAACCTCTCATGTTATCATTACTTATTTACTTACTTACTTTTAAGTCATGATGATTTTATAAGTGTTCTTTGAAATTTAAAATAATAATATTTTAATAAATAATATACATTTGTTTCTCAATAGGCTCTGGCTGAAATTGTGAAGAATCATCTGCTGTCGGGAGAAATTTGTTCTAAGCAGTTTCTTTTGCGCTGTCCACTGTGTGTCAATGCAATGTGTAAGAAGACTAAGCAGTGGTTTCTTGAAGCAGGACAAGTTAAATAAGAGTTTGAAAATTCCTAGGGATCCAATGTTAGTTCCTTAAATTAATTTATAGTAGATTCGGAAATTTTGATTTTTAACAGTATTAAGTCAAAGCAGCAGCTTTTGAAAAGTGAACCTTTAAATATCCATACTTCAAAGTAGATTGAGTCATAAATAATTTCTGCACATGGACCATTACATGAGCCATTTTACCACATCCTCCATATTCACTGGAGCTGGTTCCAACCAATTATCATGTTTTTTCCCACATCTTCAAAAGAGAATGGAAAAAGTTTAAAAACTTATTTGGTTAAACTTCTATCCAGAAGGAATTGATAAGAAAAAATGACTTATTAATAATAATGAATGTAAATTAAACTAGCATGCATCACTCCAAGCTATCTTCATTCATTTATTTTAAATTATCTCATCTTCTTTTTTTATTCATAAACAATATTTCGTCAAGAGAATTTCTTGACTTTCTCAAGATTTCTTCGAAAAAGTAATAATACGAAAAGTAATAATACGAATAATACAAATCTTACAACAAATAAAAAAAACAATTTACAGACATTTTGATACGTTTATTTTGTTAGAAATAATAAGGTTTAACAGTCTATTGAATACATAAATACAAAATATGCATATCAAAATGTCTGTAAATTATTTAATATCTAAAGATTGTTCAAAAAAAATAAGCATATCAAAATGTCTGTAAATTGTTTTGGTATTTGTTGTAAAATTTAAAATCTATGCATTATTAATTTTTCGAAGAAAGCTTGAGGAAGTCAAGAAATTCTCTAGAAATATTGTCTAATCAAGAAATATTATTTATGAATAAAAAAAGATGAGATTATTTAAAATAAATGAATGAAGATAAACTAGCATGCATTGTAAAATAGTTTATATGAAAATAAGTCTCAAACAAAAAAACAAAAAAAAAATAGAAAAAAGAAGGATTTATTTATGACTCAATCCAGTAGATTTAATAGGGTATTTGCATGTATTTTCAACCACTGAAATTTCATTGTGTTTAAAATACACCTTGCCAATAAAAAAATGAAACTTTGGAGCTATGGAAAATATTCTACATACATTTACTGCAGTTACATCTATCATCCTTTGGAATTTTTATTTTTAATTCCAATCGATCTAACTATCAAGTTGCTTTAAAAAAGTCATCTTTTTTAGTCTTTTCCTTTCATCGTCCTCTTGATTCGGTGATTGAAGCTGAACTTGTTTTTTCCATCCCATTCTAAGAAATCCTCTTCAACCTTCGTCATCACACAGTGTCATCTTCAATGTTCATGTCATTCATCCAATATTTCCATAACAAATATTCATTTCCAAATAATCTGTTGCTCGTTTACTTTTATTTTGTTCCTTCTAATTTTATTTGACTGACTTTCTCCCATATATCTAGCATCCGTGCTTAATTGAAGTTCAGGTTTTTGTAATAACAAGATGGTGGATAACATCATCACTTTTGTTGCTTGCCCTTAGATACATTTGGATGAATGCCATCATTCTAAATCTCTTTCTGTCTGAACATTTCTTTAGTCTGGTGATCTTGTATTTCATAGTCATTCTTGTTTTGTATTTTCTTACAGTCAGCAGCTGTAAACTTTTTTTTTTGTGTGGCTTAATCTCTTCTTAAAAGTTTTATGAACCTGAGTTTTGCACAGAACATTACTGAAATGAGTGCGAGTAAAAAGTAAGAGATACCACTGTTGCAGTAACACGAAATTTCAATTCAGATGGTTAAAAATGAAATGCTACTAAAAGAAATTACTGTATCATCCAAAGTTAAACTAAGAGACTCAACTCAAAAATAAAAAAAAAATAAATAAAAATTAATTCATGAAAACTTGTCAACATGTCAACATTTATGGCAAGTCTCCTTTATTAATACTTCTTTCAAAGTTTTACAGTTAATGAGTGTAGATTTATTAAAAAGACCAGAGATTATGTTAGAGATGCGATATCGGTTCCATGTGTGTGTGTTTGGGGGGGGGGGGGTTCTCTCTTTTATTTTCTGCATGCCAATGATTTGTGATGCCAATTTACAGCAAGTGTTTGTTTTAACTGTTTTTATTGTTATTCATCTTACCACATAAACTGCTTTTAAGTCTATACAGTTAAAAAGTACAGTGGAAGAAGTTTTGCTATTCTTACTTTACTACAGTTATTGTTGACACACACATCTTCATCCATAATAAAAAGCTTCCATTTTATCTTTAAATGTTAAAGTATAAAATGAAAAATAAATATTCTTTAATTATCAGAAATCCATTTTTTTGTAAAAAGACAAATATCATTCTTGGAATACAGTTAAAAAAAAAAATCTTTTTTGAGACATGATAAAAGACTGATTAGAGGCATTAATTTATAAAACAACTGAATCACTTTAATTTTTTATGTTAGATCTTATCTTTTGGTCCACAGAAGGGACCAGAGTATTTTGGCAGGAATGTAATAGATTTTCTTGATGGGAAGTTAAAATGAAATCAATTACGTATTTTCCAAGAAAGAAAAACAAGAAACTAAAACTCTAGTGGTTGTTGAAATTCACAGAATAATCCAGAGATTGTATTTTGCTGTTCCTGAGAGAAGAATACATAGAGTTAATTACTTTTAAAGATTCATTCCTACACATAAATGGATCCAAATGACTTATCAAAACAAACCAATTCTTTACTTTTCTCACTCCCTGTTGCTTGTTATAATTCCTTTCATGTTTTGGTTTGTAATCCTTTCCCTCTCTAAGGTTTTTCTGAGTTCTGTTCATTTTTCGAAGCTGCTGCTTATTGACTGTGGTTAGACAGTTCCCATCTCAATACGCTACATTACACTTTGGTCAAACCCTTTCTTGATAGTGAGAAATAGCTATAAAGGCCACATCAATAAACTTCAAAAGTTTTTCTTCCTCTTTCAGTAAAATAGAACAATACGAAAGCTCCAGCTCACAGTTTTGCGAACTACATTTTATATTAGGTTTAATTGACACTAATGAAGCAAAATATAGTTTATATTAAGGTTTCTTTTTTGCTTCATTATTGTCAATACAAGTAATTATGACAAAATGATTCAAAATTGCACGTTATTTTTGTATTTGCATATATACTTTTATATTTGCAATTCTCTTTTGCTGTATCATACACACATGATTTTGTTTCTTACAAGGGAAGTGCAATACCTTGAACGCTGAGAACCGCACATAAATGTGCTTAGAATATAAATCGCTCATGCCAAAAACAGTGGTATGAGTCATTCTCATGCAAAACTGCACGTCTTACCATGAGAGACATTTGAATGATCACCTGTTGAAGGTCCAAGAGAAAAACTTTGGTAACGCGAAGAAACAAAACATTGTCATAACCTGTCTTTTGCCAAGCATAGGCTTGTACTTCAGTGCAGAAAGTTGATCATGTAGCAAAGAGTGAAGTCTGATGATGAAATGACAATTGTGTAACTTGTGGTTTTTCATATTGTAGTCTTACAAAATCAATGATCCTTCTCATGTAGAGCTTATATTTCCTAAAGAAGTACACATCAAAAGGTTGGCAATATTTTGTTGTCTTCGGTGGCACAAAATAGGTACAACATGCCACCATCAGATAGCGCTAGCAGACAACAGCTGAGTTTTACAAGGGAATGACTCATACCACTGTTTTGGGGATGAGCAATTTATATTCTAAGCAAATTTTCGTGCGGTTCTCAGTGTTTTAGGTCACACACTACCCTTGTTAGAGATACATATTTTGCATTTCCGTATTGTAAAAATAGCTTTGTTACATGTTTAGTTAGACATTCAGGCACTAAGGGGGGTAGTGTATGAGACTAACCGACTATGGATTTCTGTAGGGAAGAAGTAAAATTATATATTGTTAAGTACTTGTATTGTTAACTACAGTGTACAGTCAAACTCATTTATAATGAGATCCAAGGGACCCAGGAAAAGGGCTCATTACAAGCATTTACTCATTATATCTATTATTGCAACTATGCTATGTTCACTGTTACACACCATGTCTGGCTGCACATGTGCATAAAGATACAATATATACTTATGGTAAAGGGTAAATCATGATTAAATGTGATTCCAAGTGTTTATCTCTAGTTTTAAAAAGACGTATTCACATATGAAAGACTCAAAATTGCATTAAATTCTTCGTTTTAATTGCAATCGAAAGCTAATAGGTCAGTCATGGGAGAAAATTTCATCACCCATGGTTTAATGACTGCTCATTATAGTACATCAAGATTTGCAAATCACGATCTCTCTAAATGCAAAACGTGATCGTGAGGTTCTCAATAAATCACGATCTCTTTAAATGCAAAGTGCTGCTCAAAACTACATCCTTACCCACCAACTTTCAGAAACTTGCCGCCTTTAATCATTACAAAGATAAATTCACTTCATTTTCTGTAAATATTGATGTTTTATAACTATTTCATTTCATTAGTGAATCAGCCACAGCATCTACAAGCTTAATATTTTAGAAAAAATAAACCTAAAAAATAAAGTCTGAAATGTGAAGCCTGTAGAAACTGCATCTGATCCATTGGCAAAATATATCAATATGTATAGGAAATGAGATGTATTTTCCTATCAACCGTCTGCTGCTTATAATAGCTGAGATCTCTTTGCAACCATGCTTTATGTGAGTGAGTTGAACTGTACAAGATTTGCTTTCTAAAAGCAATTTGTTTTATTTACCAAACTTTCTTTCATTGTAAAAAATGACAAAAATGTATTTATTTTACTGTAAAATTATACATCCATTTTGAAAACAAAGTGGATATTTTTTAAAGTTAAAATTCAGAGATTAAAAAAAAAAAAGGTTCTTACATACTATCGGGACAATTTTTTATAATCGATTTTTGATGTTTTCTTTTCATTTATTTTCTGTTTTTTATTTTTTTTTATTTTAAATATAACTTGTAGCTGTTCTTATTTATGATACTGCTGGTCATTTCAAAATGGAAAGTATTTTTTTTTTCTATCGTATTTCCAAATGAAACATCCTGGAAAGGATCCCACACCTCAATTAACCTAACCTAGTGTTAAATAAAAAAAAATGTTTTCTTTTTATTTGTGTTTTTTTTTTTTCCAAACAATATCTGGTAATATGTAACTGCCTATTTTTATTGCACAAGTGGAAGGGTTCATTTAAAATAACACCAGAAAATCGATTATAAAAAATGGGTGCGGATAGTACTTAAGTACCAAAAAAATATTTTCCCTTGCTTTTGCTCCGCATATACTTAAAACTCTGAAAAATAAAAGGGGGGGGGGTGGCAGGGAGAAGAACAGTAAAATGGAGAAACAGACAATGCAAACTTTGGCTTGCTTTGATGCCTTGATGAGGCCAAACAAGGATGAAACAGCTGTCTATCCTTGCACATTATTTGCAAGGATGACTCAAGGCAAATAATGTGCATTCTCCATTTCTACTTTTTTTTTCATGTTTTATTTTATGCATGCTATTCTTTCCCACTTAAGAAGAACAGTGTTCTTAAATTATATGAATACTTACATCAAAGATGGACAAGTTAAGTATTTATTGTATTAAAACCTTTGGTTGTTATTAGAATTAGTATTTATATGGTAATATGTTGTAGAGGTTATAGTATTTGACTTAATGTGTAAATAATTTTATTTAATGTTTTTCTTTTTGAAAAGAAGGAATGTAAAAACATATCGTATCATATTTTTTAGATTTTAATTTTATTTTTGTAAAAATATATGTAGCATTATAATTATTAAATATGAAATATACTTATGAAGTAATATTTGACAATTATTTTACTCTTCAATTTTGTTTCAACTAAAAATGACTAAGCTGCTCAACAAAAAAAGAAAAAAGCTTAACAAAGAATACTGTCTGAATTACATAAAACTTTGATTTTTAATATTAACTGTTTTACAATCCTCTGCTGTTATTATTGATTGATATCAGACACTGTGAATGGATGTACTGTTATTCGGGATTTTTCTTATCCATTGTCTTACCTTGTGATCTAATATTCTAGAAGTAGAAACTAGGTATTTCCCCAACAAGCCTTCAAGGCTCATGTGACCTGAAGGTATAAGCTCTGACGTTTCAATGACCATTTGACTATTGAGTTTGGATGGTCAGCTCAGTGCTCACTTGCTTTTACTCCAGGAAAAGAAATCTGCTTCATTTTACAGAAGGCTGAGAGAGCCCTAGGGCCTGTCTGGAGAAGTCAATCTAGGAAAATTCCTGACCTGCACCTGGGGTTGAATCAGGCTCTTCCAATCTGCAGCTCAGTTACTACACCACTGGACCCATAACGTTCAAGTAACTGCAAGTTATTTGTAGTGGAAAGAGT
>JAFIDM010133226.1:44654-67795 GCA_023159025.1 Thereuonema tuberculata | reverse complement strand
ACACACAAAAGTTTATTGGCTGTCTGTCCTGAATACATTTTTAGAAAACTGCGACTATGAAGCTTTAGGGTTTTAATAGTGTTAAGGGTGATCAGTAGCTTTGTAATAATAATGCATGCTTAAGTTTGATCTGAAGTTTGCAGTTGATGTAATTGAATAAAAGGCTCTTTTTTTCTGTAGAGTATGCCACAAACATCTAGGGAAAGCTGTTCTGTTGAGAATGCAAGTCTCGACAAGTGAAGCATTTTGTCAGGAATAAACAACCAAATTTATGACTTATAAGAGAATTCTTTTTATTTAATTTTAATAGGAAAATGCTGATTACATTTCATATGTATCATAATCATAGAATTAACAAGGAAATCGCCATCACAGAGCAACTCATGTGGCAAGTCTATAAGTTTTTTTTTTTTTTTAATAAAAAATGAAACTTTTTTTTTTTCTGGACCAATCAACACATTATCTTTTAATTAACTAATTACAATTGAAAAAGACAAAACAAAACAAAAACTTAATTAAAAAAAATAATAATTTAATATAACTTTAAAAAAATAGAAAAATTATCAATTTCAATGAGAATTAACAGTTGAATTTTTTAGCATAATAACATTAAATAATGAATAACTAATAATAATTTAAAAGTAATTTAAAAGAAAAAAGTTTCATTTCATCCATATATTCATGTATTTCTAATGTCCTGTATTAGACATACAAAGATCAGTACCTCAACTGCTGTTTTTTTAATATCTACAATGGATAAATAATACATCAATTTAACAAAAACATAAAATATATCATAAGTTTCTTAAATTAGAAGGAAACTTGCTTATTGATGTGTATAGAAAGTTGTTTCATCTGTTACATCAGATTCTTCCTCGTCACTCCTTTCAGGTTCACAGGCATAGCAATGTTTCTGTAATGGAATTTGATGTAATGGTAATTACTGTTAGTTGTGAAATAATTTTTTTTCTTTTCTAATGAGTGAATAATGGAATTTGAAAATAATTCAAAATGTGAGTAATGTCAGTTGTCACCATTTGATTTTCAGGTTGAAATTCTAGAAAGATCCTTAGTTTGAAAATTTATTTTAAGTTAATTTTGTAAGAAGTCGTATGTGAATGACAATGTGAATACAAATGAAAAGGGAGGGGTTCAAGCACGACAAGCCAATTTAATTACTACAGTGAAACCTCCCCAAAGGACACTCCCGAAAAGTGGACACCCCCCCCAATAGCGGACAATTTTGCAATCCCCAGTCCCTTAATATAGACGTTTCCAATTATAGACCTCTGATTAGCGGACACTCCCAATAACGGACAACATTCTACAGAAAATGAACGATCTTGGATTGTTTTTCAAAAGCAATAGAATCAGGCTACAGTAATACGTAGCGTCCAGAGGAAATTTTGAAATTATGGATCACGAACTCCAACGAAAACTCCAAACACATCAAAGTTCGGAAACGGAGACAAGTGCGCTCGACTCTATTGTCTTCGATTGGTTTTGCGCTCCACAAGCAAAAAACATTCCCATTAGTGGGCCGTTATTGCAAGAAAAGGCGTTGGAAGCAAAGTGGACTCTGAAGGCCTTCTTGCAAAGTTAACGATTTAAATATTCATATTGAGAAACATGTTTTCAATGCAAAAAAAAATGTCAAACTCTGTTAACTGATTACTTTAATTAATAAAATTAGTTTTCTAATCCATTTGTCTTACTTAAAATAATGACAAAATTAATACTGTAATTAATTTTGTCATTATTTTAAGTAAGACTAATGGATTAGCATTCATTTAAAAAGGAAAATAGTAAACAGTTTGCAATTGTTCATATTTTCTCATAGGGCAATGTTAATTGTATAAATTTAAGATTGTACGTAATTTTTCATTAAATGACAGGCTATAAGTTAAAAAATGAAAAAAAGATAGTCCTCTCCAATAGCGGACACCTCCCAATAACGGATGAAACTTCCGGTCCCATGACTGTACGCTATTCGGAGGTTTCACTGTAGTTTCATTTTTATTGATGCCATTATAATAATATTTAGTGGGCCCAGTAGCCGAGTGGGTAAGGGCGCTTGGCTGCGGGTTGGAGGTGGCGGGTTCGATACCCGGCCTCGGCGGAGGACGGGAATTTTCCCACGCTTCTTTCTCCTCCAAACGGGCCCTAGGGTCTACCCAGCCCTCTATAGAATGGGTACCGGGTTTCTTTCCCGGGAGTTAAAGGCGGGCGAGCGACGGGCCGACCCCCCGTCCTCAACTTTGTCCCGTAGGTTCTGATCTCTGGAGCCTACCCTCCAGCAGCATTGCGCGGTCCTCTGGGCCTGATCGCAACTTTAACTAATAATAATATTTAACTTACAATTAAAGTAGACAGTGCTGATTATTCGTTCTGTTATGATTTTAACTTCTAAAATTAATAAAGTAATAACAAAAGTACTTATAATAACGCCAATAGGCCTAATTAATAATAAACACCGAAAAACGTTTTAAATTTTTATTTCTAACAGAGAATGCATCAGTAAGGCCAGAAATGGCTGTTTTAAGTTATTTATTCGTTCTAGTTTTGGACTTGCTTAAACATTTTTTGTAGTTTTTAGGAAGTGTACAAATTTAGCACATTAATTTCACCATAACATCGATTTTAATTTCTGTATTTTTTTAACCCAAATAACCTTTCATTAATATGAATCTTTTCATTTATTTATAAACTAGCAAACCTGGGATCACGTGATCTTGGATTCTGAGATAATTTTCTCACAACCCGTGACCGCTTTCTCACAACCCGCGAGCGTGTCTCTGAGATCTGGGATGTCTCGGGACGTCCGGTTGATCCACTTAGATAAAAATGAAAATGTGAGCATCCTCAAAACTATACCTGACATTTGCCACCTTATTTGTATTTCTGTGTCTTATGGTTTCGGAGGAGTAGCGAGCAGAAAAAAAAAATCAACTTTTCTTTTATATAGATAAGTTTTGTTATCTAAAACGTATTGTTTCTTGAAAAAAAGCGTCTTTTTATTTAAATTAACAGAAATTTTATACAATTGATTTAAAAAAAAAGGGTTTTCGTCTAACAAACTCTAAACATTGAAAAAGGAAAAAATAGCCAGTTGGCGTGCCAGCTTTCGAATATCCGAGTATGATTCAAAATAGTTGTACCGAAGGACTGTGGCAGTAAAAAAAAAAGCTGCTTCTGTATAGAATTAACATTATTTATCGTAATAGCAGCGCATTATAGACCCAGTTTTTGATATTTTTTGGGTTCTTTACAAGTTCATTTCTATCAAAGTCCAAGATCATCATTGTATGGTAATGTTGTCTATCAAGAAAATTGAAGCGTCCTGAGATAAATAAATTTTGAGTTACCATGATTGTATGGCTCATTAACAGCAACATATTTTTGCTCTGAATCCTTATTTATTGGTACCCAAAATGAATGAGGATCTTTCCTTATAACCTACTAATAAAAAAATTATAGCTTTCGAGGATGTATAGTTATTGAGTTACCTTGATCGTTGACGAACGTACAAATTTCGACTTAAAAGTCAAACTTTTTTGTTTTAACCCTTCCCCTCTCTTTTTTTGGATTTTTTTTGTTTATCTTCCTTACATACTAAGAAGTTTTAAAAAACGTTAGATCACAAATCTGTAAAATCCTTTGATACCTTAAAAATTACAATAATACAATAATATTTAAAAATGACAAAGTAGTTAACATCAGTAAAAAACGTTTATTGACTGAGCATGCGCAGTCTTAAGCCGTGCGAACATATAGCAACTTTACTGCAATTTAGTTGCGCGATTTTGACGTCACGAGTTGATATAAACCTTTGTCAAGCACGAACACATTGCAACTTGAAAATGCAACTGACCCATGACAACGCAGATTTTAAATACAAGCAAAGTGTGATGTCAACCAAAATTCGGTTATGTCGTTTCAAACATAATATAAGAGTGAATGATTTGCAACATATGATAAATATTTTTTTAAAATTATTAGCCGCTATGGAATTTAATTTCATGTTGTTATTTCGAATGAAAAGTAACGAATGACCAACAGCCAATAAGAAACCATGCTCCCCTGGAAACAATGACGTCATAACTTTTGCATTCTGCATCAGCAGCCTTCGCGTTTGCCAAACCCGATGTGGAAAATCCAAAAAAATTTTGCCGCATACAATTACTGCATTTCAGTATAAACTTTATTTCTGCATGAAAGAAACTCGCAATACTCTGATATTAATTGAGTATGAGCCTGTCTTCTAAACGAATCGAGAGATAAAATTTTCGACGCCATTTTTTTCATGGGCTTGGTTTCACAACTGACGTGTTCCAACGCTGCCCTGTGATTGGGGAATTCGATGCAACTTTCAGAGTTGCAGGTGTCAATGCAACTCGACTCGGATGATAAAAGTTGCAAAGAAATTGCAACTTGTGACGTCAAAATCACTCGTGACGTCAAAATCGCGCAACTAAATTGCAGTAAAGTTGCTATATGTTCGCACGGCTTTACTGTTCCACTTGAACATTTGTCTTCTGTTTGTATAAAGCAGCCCGCACACGATGCAGCTTTGGGCCGAATTGCACGTGCAACTTTTGGCCTAGAGCGTTTTTTGGAGCTGCATGGCCAAAGTTGCAACCGGAGTTGCATGGAGAAAAAGCTGCAAAGGCGAGGATATCTGCTCGGTAAAAGCAGAATGTATCAGAGCGTTTGAAAAAAACTAGATTTTTTTGAATTTTTCACCTCGGAAGCCGTGTTCGCAATGAATTATGGGATTGCCCGCTGATCCGAACGGTGGCGCAAAGAATGTTGCATCGTGTGCGCCCTGACTGTCGTTTGCAACCTTTTTTGTGCAGCTTAATTGCAACGAGTTGCACAGCAACAGCTGCATCGTGTGCGCCCTGCTTAAGGCTGGCCATATTTCTAAAATCGCAGTGCGGTATATTTCATTCCAAAATAGGACGCGGGACATGCAAATCTAAATCGGGACTTTCCCGGCCATATCGGGACGGTTGGTCATCCCGATTTGCTTGCGCATCACGCTGAAACGGTTGGACGAATTTTCATAAAAATTTGACACGTTGCTTCTTTATAGCCAATTTAAAACGTAAGCACATTTTTTTTGTCTTCATCACTCCCATCCCTCAGAAAAATTATCTCCGAACTCCCCCTATTAAAGGGTTCGATTGATTTCTTCAAAAATTAATAGCCTACTATGCGTAATTAAGGTGCAATTTAAAATTTGAGCGAGATTACTTTGATCTTGTCTTTTCACTGCTAAGTTTCACTGTACGATGTTACCTGAGTGTATATCTAGTCTATCGTTAAAAATGAATCAACAACTTACCTTGAGGTCTGTCCAACACTCAATACAATAAACGAATTTACATTCTTCGTTCGGGCATGTTTGAAAATCCTTCGTTTCCAATTCACCACAAACTAAACACGTCCTTTTCTGTCCAATCCATCGAAGCCAATAACACAGCTTTGGAAACTGAAGGCGAATAGCGACACCTATGCTTTGTTTTTGCTAAAATAAAAGAAATAAATACTAAATTAAAATATTAACTCAAAAATGCTCAAACCGAAAATAAAAATAAGTTCTCGCGCCCTGAGTGATTATCTCGGGAATCTGGGACAGCTGTTTCAGCCTTATTAGGTTTCATCAGCCAGATTTATCCTTGATGATAGGCTCAAGAGTATCATGTATCCCCGCGCGGATGTATCCTTACGAAGACTGGGATTGGCAGTACCGTAGGGGAGACCGGGGCCAAGTGGACCTAGGGGTAGAGTGGACCGTTGACTTTAGTAATTCGTGTAGACGCTAGAATGTGCCAAAAATCGGATAGAAGGTTGGTGCCATTGTGGCGCTGCTACCACAAAAGCGTCAGTGAATTCGGCTTATTGGTGACAGTGAGGTGATCGATTGTTTTGTTTTTGTCTAGGTAAGTAAATGTTTAGTGTTGTTTTTACTTTAATATTGCCGTTCAGCGATGCATTGAATAACACAGCTGTAATATGCATATTAAAGGTGGCAATCTAAAGATCATTTTAAGCTATAGTATGAATTGAATACTTAAAGTAGTCGATAGTTACAACTGAAGGAAACGCCAAAATGGCGATGGGGCAGAGTGGACCGAACGACACATGGCACATTGGACTAGTGGTCCACTCTGCCCCGCTGTTTTTACAATAAAATATTTTGGCACTATACATTATATTTTTTTCTATATTATATATTTATTAGGCCTATTACATTATATTGTATTATATTATTACATACTATAATTTTTTTATATATTTTTTTAGGTAGGCTATTATATATTGGGTGTAGCCTATATTATTAAAAGATATTACCTCTTTAGTAATTCCTCTCAGCAAGTACCGTAATAGGGGAAGACTACGTGCGAAGGCATCTTAATCTTAGAAAATAGCCAATTTACACATTTAACTGTTATTAAATTCTAATTAAAAACTATGCAAACTGTCACGTTGTGGAATTGACAACATGACACGATTAAAATCTTGGTCTCTGAGGGAATATATTTTGATTTTTAATAATTGTACTGTTGTAATTATGTATTATTGAATTTTTGTATTTGGTAAAGTCTTGTATATTATTGTTGTGATATTTCATGGTTAAATATTATTTTAATGGTTTGAGCTTATTTAGAAAACAATTTGTGCGAAAGAAAAAGAAAAACTTCGAAAAAACAGTTGTGCTTTGATTGAATGATTACGTGGTTTTATCTGTTTCGTTTTCCCATGGGAACAAAAAGAGAAAAGTTAAGTACATTCTGGCGGGAAAAATCAGATCAGTTGATGAATCTGAAACACGGGCAAAAAGTACACCCAATCAGTCTAAACATTTCAGGAGAGGGAGCGTATTCTAAATCACACACAATTACATCCCTAAGTGAACTAACACAATTTTCAGTAAGTGAAACTCTAAATTAAATATAAATTCTATACACACTTTGTTACATTAGAAAGCATTAAAAAATGGCATAAATAACAATATAATCTTAATAGAGAACAAAAAAAGGTCAACAGCAATACTGACGGATACGCCAGTAAAAAAAGCTCTGCAAGAAGAGCAACGAAAATCTAAAGAAAGAAAAGAAAGAGTAGCAACGAAAAACATGAACTCGGCCAACAATCTCTAAAAGCAACATAAACAAAAAAAAAACAAAAAACAAATAGAAGCAAAGGAAAAGGGATAAAGAGGAAACAATTACAGATGATTACAGTCTGCCAAACCAGAGAACGACCGTGGCCACCAGATATCGCAATAGTAGAATTTGAATCGATTGTATATGTCTGTGTTTATGGCGGGAAAGTGAACATTTAGGGAGTTTGAAGTTTACGGAAAAAAGACGATATTTATTTTCTTGAACTATTCTGATTTCTCCTCAAATATAATTTCAAAAATTTATTTTTATTCATTCGTTCGTTTCAATTGTTCAAAATCAGTCTCCTACCTTTCCCAATTGGTTTTTTGACGAAATTGCATCCCTGAGATTGACAACACGAAGACGAAGATGGGATTCTTTTACTCACGTCTCGTCTTTTATTCACGGCACTGGGATCGAAAATAATTTCTCTGATGTGCCATAAGTAAGCATGTCATAAGGCCTTTTCGAAATAAGAAGTAACGGTAGCAATAACTTCCGGTGTTTTGCTGCCAACGGTTTTCTGTGTCGGAGAGTCGCCATTTTTAATCTTCTCTCTCTTAGTCCTGGAATGATTAAGAGATCATGGGTCTCGTTCAAGGTCAAAGTCATCCTCTGGTTTGGCCAACTGTAGTGATGATGAAGATGCTGTGCGCCTCTCCTGTTTGAAGAACTTTAAAAAAAGCAGACCATGGCAGGAGTGGATTCCATGTACGCAGTGCAAGAGATGGGCTCATAGTTCCTGCGTAGCCAGTGATATTCGGGGTTTATTTTACGAATGCCTCAATTTACGACTTTCAACTGCATAATGATTATTTTAAATTTTCGCTTGAATATGGAATACCTTTGGTAGTCTATGTTAAGTTGAACTTTATTTCATGATATCCTAAATGACATGTTATTTTATATTCAATAAAAATCTTACTTTAAATGTTATTCTTACCCGGACCAGCGTGTCCCTTGGGGTGGTCCAGCCTGCCCCGTGGTCGGGGCAGGTTGGACGACTCTACCATTTTTGCTTTGCGGATTAATACCAATTTTATTTATGAATATAATGAAATGAAATCAAGTATTTACATTCTTGAATAGTTCCCTAGTCTGACAAAAATAAATGCAATGGGAAATCTCTTAACAAAAAAAACAAAAAAATTCAACAAAAAAAAGTGGACCGCTCTGCCCCGGTCTCCCCTATTTTCCGGTTTAGCCGCAAGTTATTTTCACTGACGTTTTAATTTAAACAGTTTAAATTAATCTTATTTCAACCGCTAGCGCTACATTGTTGTTGATGTAATTTAAACGGAGGAAATTTTAAATGTGGAGAAACTTACGCTTCCAATCAGGATGGTTGGTTCGCACTTGAATGTCATCTTTACCGTTAAACACATTTTGATTAAGCAAAAACTGCTCCTCGAATTAAAATATGAAAATCGATACCTAACACTATAGGAATAATCTTAATGATATGTAAAGCATTGCTTAGAACAGTGATTACATTTACTGTGCTTTCAAAACAATATGGTACCAAGGGATGTTTGTTCTATTTTTCCGAGGACAAGATGGCTGCCATGGCACTACTTTTAAGATATGAATTTTAAAGTTATTCAATTAACTAGTGAAAAATAGAATGTTTGCAGGTAAACTTATTTCAAAATGGTTTTGCACGATCTTTTACTAGAAAAACTAACCCTCATCTGGATAACTGCGATCTTGAGATAACAGTGTGCACCATCATGTATCCTGTGCAGATTCCGAAGTAGATGTATCCTTACGAAAACCACTATTGGTGGTACCATGAATTGATAATTAATAACAAAACAAAGCTGCAAAATCATCCTGTTTGTCGCTTCGGCGAAGATAGTTATTCTCGCGATCTAAACGAGAGCAAAACGCGATTTGACGCTCACATGTTTAAAGCGATCGCTTTTCAGTCATGCTGCAACTGGCAAACGGTATATTTTCGAGCTCGTTTTAGGCAATTTTTCGAGAGCGTGTAAAGCAGCCGTATGGGTAATGAGATAATGTTTGTTTCCTGATTGAATTGGCATATTTTGTTACAAAAACATCAGATTTACCAAATGACAGGGAAACGTACTTTATGCATTCACATATTGAAATTCAATGGAAAACGTAATAATGTATACTAACAGTTAGATGTATTGAGTGCCTTTTTTTTTTTTTTGAAAGTTTTTACTACTACGACAGCAGAGTGACGGAGTATGTTTCTTTTTATGAATTCTTCAACAAACCAACATTGACATAAATAATATTTATTACTACTTAATAATTAACTGAAAGAATAAGTGTCAGCAATTAGATAAATAAAATAGTTACCACTAATTGTAATCTTTTAAAACAATATTGACTATGTGGATGACTGCATGGAATAATTATATATTTATATTTCGACAGATGAGATTTGATCAATATCATTTGATACGTGAAGTCACAGTAACCGTTTCCACTGGAGCTTCAGGAGTGCATCATCGTGTGTTCCTTCATTAAATAAGAAAAACCTAACTTTAAATTAAATCCTTATCTTACTTGACTTTCCTCCTTGTAAACTATTCAATTGGAGCGAATTCAGTTTTAGCGGGCTTCGATTTTGATGCACCGCATATGTAGCAATTTGTTATTAAATACTAATTGTCCAATTACGGTGATTTTTTGCACACAAGTCCAGGGAAATAAGATGATTTTTAAAATAATTAAATAAAAACTAGATCTTGTATCTGAGGAGTTTTCAAAAAAACATGGCCCCAATGTATCATAACACCAGTAAACAATGAATGAAATATGATTTTGTAGTGATCTACAATTCATTTGAGCCATAAATGGTTCAATGCAGTAGTTCTGATTTAGTGAAATGTATTGTGAAGTATTAAATAACTACCAGAGATTAAGGAAATGTGGAAAGCTTAAAATGAAGAAACACTTTCGGGAAACCGATTCAAAGAAATCTCTGCCAGAATTTTTCCTCAACAGTGCACAGTGGCGCCACTCAGTTGCGTTTTTTCGAATTGTACTGAAAAAAAAACAAAACAAAACAAAAAAAACAGCACAAGTTTGAAGTTGACTAGGCCTTCGTTTGCTAAGACATTATCTTACCCGTTCACTTACAGGTTCAAGTCTGTTTAGTTCAAATAAAAAGCTATTTAGGTTGACTCGCCTAAAAGCCACTTCTCTGCAGTATGGGTATTGTTAATGGAATACTTTATCTTCTATTAATGCTGCCTTTTTTTGAGCGACCGCAAATGGAGGAGCTATCAAGGTTCCGTAAGTACGTACGTGTGTATGTGTGTGTGTGGGGTTGCAACATCCTCTCAGCTCAAATCGGGATTTGAAGCCCCATGAGTTATAACTCGTTGAACTTCCCATGGCCTCGAGGTTTGGAGAGAAAAAAATCTACTTTCGATCCAGGCAACTTCCGATTTTTGGTGGCCATTGATAGGCTCAGGAAAGATTGGTAAATGAACAAAATTGGAATCTAATCTATATTGAATCTACTTATGCAGAGAACAAATACCCTCGACCCATTGCGGTCACTTTCGGTTCAAAATGACCACTGGTTACTTACTCAGGTATTTCCGAATGAGTGGTGGTCTGTATATATGTGAAAATGCCCGGCATCGCTTGAAATTATATTTGACCCTCGAATTCCAATGGCTTGAATAAATGAGTTTTTCCCGCCAATCAACAGCAGTGTCATTTTTCACAACGCAAGCGTTTGATAAGACTGCAAATTGCAGAGGGGCTGTTTAATTTTGTCTTTACTAAAATTTACTGTAAATTGAACTTGTTATAATATATTTTTTTAAATTAAGATCAGTTGTAGTTTGTTCTCTTATTTTTGTTTGCTAAAGTTTTAAGTGAACTATTTTTTTTTGTTTTTTGTATTTACTCAATAGCTTTGCTAGCTCTTACCTTTTTTTAAAAGCTCTGAAAAAGGGTCTTTAAAAGCGTTTTCTTTCTTTTTTTCTTTTTTTTTTCAAATCTGTAGTTTCATCTTTAATAACTGCATAAATTTATTTACTGATAAATTAAATAAGAACCTGTGGTTTTAGGCACTTCTTTTCTGAATGGACGGAAAAAAAAGTGTCATAAATTTCGCGGATCTCGTTTCATGACGGTAGTCACAGAATCGTCTATCAAACTATAAGTAGATTAATACTGATACCTATTGATGTTTCTTACCCATAACGTTCTCTTGCGAGCTTTTTTCTTAACTTGGTGTCTCATATAGCGAAGAAAGCCCTTCCTTTTTTTTAGTATATCGTTGTACAAATATAGGGTACGTTTCTTGTATCTCTGGACCAAAAAAAAACAAACACGTATTATCATTTCATTAAAATATGAAACGGTTTTAACTACGTCTATAGAAATAACTACAATAATTAAATCATTTCTGAAAGGTCACGTGACTGCAGTTATTCAAAACAAATTTAAAAAAAGTCAATAAATGAAGTGAAATTAATACTTCAAAAATGTTTGAATTTCCAATTTCTAATTTGTATTATAAAGAATTACAATGTATACCTACAACATGGCATTATTTTTATCTTCATTTACAAACAGTTTACAATAGTGCAGTTTTCAATCACATATGTGCCTAAGATACCTGGAATGATTAATCCATTACTAATTGTCCCACTCTTTTTAATAAATTTTCCTAAAGTCAATATAGCATTAAGAATACAGTAGATCTTGTTCTTACGGCATAATCATTTCCTCAACGACTGTGGTGAAGCAAGTCATCGTAACTAAGATCACTTTATAAGCAAAAAAAACTTATTAGAGTTTTGTTAAATTGAACATACCAAAGGTGTAGTTTTAAAAAAAAACCAGCCACACAATAACTAAATAAAAACACATTAAAATCTCGACCAGCTTTCGATCAGGACTTGAAAAAGATCAGCAGGTCCGATCGAAACCTGGTCGAGATTTTAATCTGTTTTTATGTATAATAAAAATTAAAAAAAAAAAAGCCATTTTTTAAAACTACACCATTAATTTTACACGTTAAATTTCTACATGAACACATCAAAATTGAATAGTAAAATAAGCGAAATATAACAAGCGACTTTCTTACATTTATTATATGAAAATAAAAACTTAACACTGAAAAAAAATAAATAAATAGAATAGATACATAAAACGAATAAGAATCTCATAATAAAATTGTTTACAAAATTTAATATTGGTTCAGGGTGTTGTAAAGATGTTTTTAAGTGGGATGCGATGACTTTAAAGTGTTTACTTAATATCCTCTGCTTCTCTATTTCCTCTATTAAAATAGATTACTTAGACTTGACAGCATGACGCTATTACGTCACTGTATCCTAGCACGACTTGACCCGCATGCGCAGCTTGGCTTACTGAGTATCGTTATTTGCCTGTTATTAAGTTAAAGTGTCCCACTATTGGCCTATGCAGGCCCTTAGGGTTTAGGGAGGTAAGGCTCCCGGCGCTTCAGGGCCAACGGGACTAAGTTGAGGTCGGGTGGTCAGTCCGACGTCCGCCCGCCTTTAACTCCCGGGAAAGAAACCCGGTACCCATTCAACAGAGGGCTGGGTAGACTCTTAGGACCCGTTTGGAGGAGAATGGAGCGTGCAAAAAATCCCCGACCCTCCGATTTGTCTCATTAATGCCGTCTAAATCCTGCAGTGAAAAAAGATTAAAATAAAAGTCAGGGAAATTACGTTTTTTTTTTACCCTTTAATCTCTAATAAGTAAAGACTACATTCATGGAAAGATCTGGATTCATGTCTTACGAAAGCCATTAGTTGGAAGCAGAGGATTTTTTGTTTACATCTAACGTTTACCTTGTGATAAAAATATCCGCAGATGACACTTCTCAGACGAAGGCAATACGACTGGTAATACAGAAGAAGAAGAGTAGTCAAGGAAATGAAAAACAGAAAGGAAACATCCAGCATGTTGGTGGAAACAGGGTTTGGTAAACAGCCTAAAGGAGAAATAACTCCATTGCAGTAATTGTCATTTGCTAACCTAACTTCTAATGGATTAATCGACAATAGAATCAAAAAGTTTTGTTGATTTGTGGTCGTTAAGTGAAGAGTTAGGAATGGAAAGCTTGGAAAGCCGCCAGAAGACATTTTTCCAATGTTCGAAAGTTTTAAAACTAAGTTAAAAGAATTTCTTCGGCATTTTTCAATGATTGTCTCAGTGTGTTTGCTTTTGTTAAATGTTGATTCCATTTTGCTTTTCGAACATAACCTTCGGCTTTAATGGAATAAAGGGAAAGTTCGAGAGCTTAAGCGATTATATTTCGTTTTATCAACTATTAAAACTTGGCCATTTGCATATTTTGACAGTCTCGTTCAAATCCTAATTTTTTTTTTTGCAAAGAAATAAATAAGTTTTATTTTCTTAACTTACAAGATGAAACTTCTACGGAATTCTGGATGCGATGGAAATGAATTGTGCGCAAGATACTGCATTTCGCAAAGATGCGCTACCCAAAATACGTACGTTAGAATAATTAGATGCTCAGTTTTTAGCGATTTTCGTAAGGAGGAGCTGTTAGAAGTCCCATGGGTGTTTTGTTTATGTCTAACGCCCTCTACACCTGAAACCTGGATTCGGAGCCCCGTGAGTCGTATCTCTTTGCACTCCCATGGCCTAGAGGTTTGGGAAGAACTCCGATTTCCGTTTTAGGCCACTTCCGGATCAGGAATATAGTGGTAATTGGACAACTCTATACTGGATCATCTACGCCGAGAAAGAATGTGATATCCTCGACTTACTTAGCTGTCGATTTACCAGGCACAAACGAGACGAAATTCCATGCATTCCAACGTACGTATCTTGGGTTGTTCGATATAACACGCTGTGCGAATTCGTTTCGAATTAGTGTCTTAGAGGACGTTTCGCCTCAATTCGAAGAAGGAGATTTGAAGCCTTCTCAGGATAGTTTATGAGCACATGTAAAGGCGGTTTTACACTGTGCGAGGCTCTAGACAAGCGTGGATATCTGAGGCCCCTTTTAAATACACTCATTACCAAAAAAAAACGACGCACCTAGAAGGAGTTGTCCGATTGTAATGAAATTTCGTATGCAAAGACATTGGGACCGCCCATGCAAATAATTAAACTTTGGTGTCCAATGAATGAATAGCGAGAGCTACAGCGCATCGGAACTGCGCACTCAACAGGTGTATATAAGAAACAATTCTCAATCTGATGGTCAAAATTTCTGTTGCATTGCGAGTTAGGATACCTTTCCACGACTGAAAAAATGCCTCACCGCAGGATTCGAGCTCATTACGTGCAACTGTTAGAGTTTGAAAGAGGTCGTATCATTGGATTGAAAGAGGCAGGTCGGGCAAATCGGATAATCGCTCGTCATATGGGTCGAAGTTTTGCGGCGATTAGAAGATGCTGGCAGGAATGGGTGGACAATGGCAGATTTCAGCGTCATGAAGGTAGCGGTCGCCCTAGGGCCACAGCAGAGCGGGAGGATAGAGTGATTGTCAGATCAGCTGTCAAAGCGCCTGAATCATCGTTATCAACCATCAGACGTGTGACCCGCACACGAGTGTCCACCATGACCATTCACAGATGGCTGAGAGAGCGACATCTACGCTCGTACTGACCGCTACGCCATCTGCCACTCACGTCTGCACACCGTCGGGGCAGATTACAGTGGTGCTTGGCTCGATCCGGTTGGAATGATGCTGACTGGAGACGTATAGTGTTTAGCGACGAATCCCGCTTCCAACTGTGTCCTGACGATCGTCGCAGACGTGTCTGGAGACGCCCAGGGCAGCGTGCCGATCCTGCTTTCACTATTGCACGCCACACAGGCTCTCAACCAGGAGTTATGGTCTGGGGTGCCATTTCCCTTGATAGCCGGACCCCTTTGATCGACATTAGCGGCACACTTACAGCACAGCGGTACGTCGACGACATTCTGAGACCTGTTTTGCTACCCATCCTTTTGCAGTACCCTGGCCTTATTTTTCAGCAAGATAATGCCAGACCACATATGGCACGTGTTGCTATGACCTGTCTTGCAGCTTGTGAAGCACTTCCTTGGCCAGCCAGATCCCCAGGTCTCTCTCCAATCGAGCATGTCTGGGATATGATGGGAAGGCGGCTGCATCCACCAGGGAATGTGGATGACCTAGCCCGACAATTGGAGCAAATTTGTCAAGAAATACCGCAGGAGACCATCAGGGAGCTTTATCACTCTATGCCACGTCGTGTGGCAGCTTGCATTCAGGGTAGAGGTGGGTCAACACCTTATTGAGCTCGTCACTTTGTAGCTGTAACTCTGAAATAAATCATTCAATTTGTTTGAAAGTTTAATCATTTACTATTCTGTACATAATCTTCCTCTCCACCAATTTTTGTCTCCATCGACCAACTCCTTCTAGGTGTGTCGTTTTTTTTGTTAATGAGTGTAAGTTTATATAAGAGCACAGTGTCTCATTTATTACTGGTTGTCCATACCTTTCAGCGAAATGAAAATCACCCAACCCCAAACCAGAAAATACTGGTTAATGTGAATATAAGCGACCCTCATAAGTGAACGTCCTAGGCAAAAAACCCAGGTTTCCAATGCTGAAAACCGCTTCTGATCATGTGGTATGAAGGGTTGCGTCTATTAAGCGCACCTCCTCTATCACAAAACTGCTCCTGATAACTAAAGAGAAACATTAGGAGATAATTCTTCTGGTTTTTTTTATATCGTTCTCATTCTCCATCAGGGTGAAGGTCGAGATAAAAGACAATCTGTCAAGAGAATGAGATCTCCCAAACCCCGTGTTCTAGAAACGTCTCAAACAAAGAAAACATTGAATTCTTCATAAAAGGCTGAAAAAAAAACCGGAACTGTCAACTCTTCACTTAACGTAATTTTATTTTGACTTCAATATTTCTTATCTCTATAATAAACACTTAACTCTGAAAATACTAAACTTCTCAGCTTTCAAATACCATTAATAACAGAATAAATTTTACTATTACAGTTTAATATTATTAATGGGATACTGTCTCGGACACCTCATTCTTAAATTGCGTTTTAATTGTGAAAAAAAATAATAATATCAACTACAATACATATTTAAAAAAAATCATGATTTTTTCTGTGATTTTAACCATGTGATTTTAAATGTGATTTTAACCATTTATGTAATCTACAATATTTAGTTTTATTTACGTTCAGTGGTGACAATATTATGAATTCGTTTTTGTTTATCAAATCCTTTTAGTATCTTCCGGATCAAGCGAGCAATCAGTCCTGTGCCTTCAATTAGTAACTTTATTCTATGATAACCTGCAAATAAACAAAGAAATGTTATTATTATAAATTGTATTTGAAAGCTATATTCGTATCCTTAAAAGCTTTATAAAAGGCATTGATGTTAAAATAGGTTTTAAACTGTTTTCGAATGTTAATCTTCCTGTGGCTTCACAGCAGCGCCATTGGTATCAGAGCGGTACGCAAAAGAACTTTGTCTTAGCTAACCTGTCAAATCAAAAGCTGACTAATTTATGTAATTTTATGATTTTAAATAATATAAATTTACATAAGGTTCATAAAGAAATCAAGTTTAACGTGCAGTCAAGTTTTTAAAAGAAAATTAAGAAGATTCATAACAATGATGAAACGGCCGCTCCCTACTCCGCTTCGTTGACAAGCGCTAGGCATGAATTGTTGTTTTGTGATGTTTTCTTGGTGCATGTTGGGTAAAGTCCCTTTTCTTTTATATAAGGATCTTCTATTAAAGTGGGGAAACGAATCGTAACAGTACATAATGAAGCAGTGCCACCTTTAGGCAGATACAACACTTGATAGTTATTTATCAAGAAAGTGCTTGACACTCTAGATCAGTGGTTCCCAACCTTTTTCAGCTGGCGACCCAGCTTTCCTTATCGGAATACCTCCATATATATAGGAATAGAAGATCAAGTCGCGACCCACCGGTTGGGAAACGCTGCTCTAGATCACTGGAATTAACTCGGGGGTTGGAATTTAGTATAAATATAAGCACAATGTTATGTGGGCCCGGTAGCCGAGTGGGTAAGGACGCTTGGCTGCGGGTTGGAGGTGGAGGGTTCGATTCCCGGCCTCGGCGGAGGACGGGAATTTTTCCACGCTTCTTTCTCCTCCAAACGGGCCCTAGGGTCTACCCAGCCCTCTATAGAATGGGTACCGGGTTTCTTTCCCGGGAGTTAGAGGCGGGCGAGCGACGGGCCGACCCCCCGTCCTCAACTTTGTCCCGTAGGTTCTGAACACTGAAGCTAAGAACTGAACCTCCAGCTGCATTTCGCGGTCCTCTAGGCCTGATCGCAACTTTAACTTTAACTAATAAGCACAATGTTGTAAATACGTTTGCAGTTAGAAGATTTTAACAACATCTCAGTTCAATACAAAATGGCGTATTGCAAAACTGATGTCTTAGGATGAAGAGACATCTAGCGGCAGTTTCGAAAATTTAAGTTAAGATAATTTACAATTCAGAACTTGAGAGATCTGAATGAACTTTTTAATACATAAACTGCCAATTATCTGCGGAATTGGGTGGCGCGTCAACCACGGATAAGCGAATTCCGCGGATAATCCGAAATAAGACGAAAAAGGACAAAAATCAACACAAAAATGCTTTTAACATGTTTTATTTATATTAAAATAGCAGTACATACATTATAAACAATTATTTTATTTTATTTTACTGTATTTTCTTACTTTTTAACAAAAAAAAAAAAATATCGGTTAATTGTTTTTGTTTTTTCGTGTCGAAACACGAAAACCCCCTACTTGCACATCGCTAAATGTGCCTCTGTTATTTTTTATCTTATTCTAGATTTAAGAAATGTTTGTTGATTCCGTAATTTATGGTGCAGTAAAAAAAAAAAAATGGAAATAGGAGAGGTCCCCGGATAATCGGGAGTTTACTGTAATTTTTATTTAACGAGGTAATATACTAACGCTTAACTCGATAGCAGTGACACATCGACCTTACTTTACATGAAACATTCCTATGATGAACATTATTGAATTCATCAAATATAACCCTAATTTCGTAATTTTACAATTTAAAGATATATATTTATTTATTCAACAAACTTCAGAAATTTTTTTCTTTCAAATCTGAAGACCATTAAGTTTTACTTCTGTGTCAACAGATGGCGCCACTAACTCAAGATAGCTTCCACAATTCTCCGATATCTAAGCCAGTACGAGTTGAAAATCGGAAGAAAACGCAACACTCACTACAAGGTTTAGAAGTTGCTTCTAATCGGGAGGAAAAAAAAACAAAACAAAAAATACAAGCAAGCAACTAATAATCACTTCAAAAAAATAGGTAATCAAAATAATTATTTCTTTTTATATTTTGGGTCAATTATCATATTAATGACACTTTATAATATGCTGTATATTTTAATGGGCCTTTCCTGTTCCGGTTCATCAAAGTCCCATTATTCTTAGCAAATCTAAAGAAAGAGTGAGAGGTCAGGTGATCGATAAGGTTAGGACTCGGCTTCGTTCAGTCCACCCCATTTAAAATCAAACATAGTAAAATTGACAAAATTTTATTTCTATTTTTCATTAGTTATTCAGATTCAGATAGTATAAATATGTAGTCAAATGCTCCAAGCCTCAGTACTATTAGCTTTTATATTGGTACATTGCTATACCCACATTAAATAAATCAATATATCGTTTATTTTGTTAAATGAACAAGGCTTGTAAGGGGAGTAATTTCTTAGTACTCAAGAAAGTACATTACAGTTGGTATACAAACTTTACGTTTTTTCCAATATGTTTTCTTATGCTCTATATTAAGTCAATAAGGTCTACGAATCTGGCCGACACGGCTGCATGACTTGAAGCCATTACCTAATTTATACGAATTTACCATTAAAATTCTGTGTTCGCATAAGAAATAAAAGGGCAGTATTTGCACTGAACCAGCAGCTTTTGTTGGTGAGATAACATCATTTTCCAAGAACTTTCGAATGCTTGCGCTAGTCAAACGGGATGAGGCATGCGCAGTTGCTATATATCTTCTTGATGTATCCGTTTCTTACTACAAAAGGGCTATATAACAAGACGCATTGTATTCACTGCAATGTGATTCAGTTTGAAAAGATAATTTGCAGACAGACGTTCTCTGAATATACTGTACGTACTTATTTGTGGCATACTTTTATTCTCACACAGCATACGTAACGTATATATATTGTCTCATTCTAATGTTAATTCATTATCAATACCTTGTAAATAAATATATTAATTTTTGGAATAGTGAGGGGAAGGTATACAGACTGAATAACCTACATTTCAGTTTTTTAATCTATTTTCTAAATAAATAAGCTTAAAAAATAAATAAGTCTATGTGCGCGCGCGCGAGTCGAACGAATGTTCTTCGAAGTTGGCGTACAAAGTTACGGACAAGATACGATATAACTTCTGCATTTGATTTTGTTTTTATTTTTTCGTGTGGATCTCTGTCGAGAATTTGCACGTGAAGGAGAGAGCATTCTCATAGAAAAGCATGAGAGGAACAACGAATTTCTGTCAATGTCTAACAGTTTATTTTAATCCATTTTATAATCCATTATGCTTCGTTTAACATCTACTAACCAATATTGTGGATTTAATCAATTTTAAGATACTCTTTGTATTCGGCAGATAATATAATTTATAAATATGCTAAATATCGCTAAATAATGCTCTTCTTTTGTGCTGTTTTGACTACTCAAAAAAACAACAAAAAACAAAAAAAATGCAAAATTGAAAAAAAACAAAACAAAAAAAAAACCAACCCATTTTGAGGAAAGTAGGATTCAAGTTCTTGTTTCTTTATAATTAAGTGATCATGTAAAATACTAGATTATTTTCCTTTTCTATTTTGGCTATTTGTCTGTGTGTGTGTTTTTGTTTGTAAGCGCATCACGTTAAAACGGCTGGACGATTTCCATAAAATATGTTACGCAGTTTATTTCTAGTCCAACTTAAAACATTCACATTTATTTGGGTCTCCACTCCTTCCATCCCTCAAAAATGGTCTCGACAGTTTTTTCTCTAAAATGGCCGAAGTGTTTTGTTTGTTGCGACGCTTACGTTAAAAATGTTAATAATAAAGCAGTATAGGATTTGTTTAATTCTGAATTCGCCACACATTTTATCTGCAGATGGGCTTCAATTTAAATAAATAAACAAAGTAATTAAAGCTTTTAGACAGTGTCAAAAGCAAAGCGGCCCCATAACACGCACAATTATATAAATACAATTTTATCGGAAGCGTCAGATCGTAGTTGGCGATATGCTTCACCATTTCTTTCTCGTTCTCTGTGTCTCTTGTCTCTGACTTTGAGCGAGACCGTTCTTTACGCAAGCGTGAAGCTTCTCACTTTGCATCAGCATCTCGTTTTTCCGCACGTCGAGACAATTTTTCAATTTCAATCACACCAATCGCATCAATGGCGTCGTTTGCAAGCGCAACAATCACATTTATAATGCAGCTCTACAACAATCACAGTAAATGCAACAATTGCGCCTTTTGCATTCGCAACAATCACATTTATAATAATGAAATTAAAACAATACCAGGTTTCTTGGTGTTTAGCAACCCATTATTAACAAACCACTCCTTGAGGGTCAGGAAGTGGTCCTACAGGTCTAATTTTTTGGACGTGGTCACCTACTTTTCGATGCTGAACACAATGGTGAAGGTTTCATTCTAATATCTCCAACCGTTTGGCCACTACAGTGTGACATCCAGCACAAAAACAACACCAATAGCGGCTCCCTTTTTTTTTTACAGGCAAGCAGTACAAAAAAGGGCCGCTAAAAAATAAAATAAAACAAAACACTCAAAAGAAGAGAAGGTATGATGAAAATTCCTCTTTGATATTTCTCTCAATTTTAAATATTTAATAACAAAGTATCCATCCCTTCCTCTGAAGGTGGTAATAGTGAGCGAAGCAACATTTGAGGCTATATTTTGATGTAGGAAGCGCTAGATTTAATGAACTTTCAATTAATCCAAGGTAACTCGAGGCTGACGGTCGTGGGTTAGTGACGGATGGGTTTTTGCAAAACAATATTAAGTTTTCGTAATTTGTCAGAAAAACGCCGAAGCATATTAGAAAACGAACCCGCCTACCGGTAATCGAGATACAAATGTGAAAAATGAGGCGGCAACATAGAACAGAAGTTGTTGTAACAATAAAAGGCGAAATTATTTTTATTGTTTGATTATAAACACTACATCAGAATTCTGAAAGCGCGTTTTGGTGAACGGACAACTCATGTTTTCATTTCTAATACTCAAGAACATTCTCGCTTCCGAAATTTTTCTTTTAAAAGAATTCATCAAAATGACCAAATCTTCGTCTGTACAAATTTGAAGCCAATTAGTTGAGCGATTTCATGTAAGACCCTTCGATTATACAGACGAGGGCAGTTAGGCGAGGAATTCGTTCTCAGTTATTATAATAAAAGGGTCCCCACAATAGGACTATGCAGGCCCAAGGGCTCGCGGGAGGTAAGGCTCCCGGCATTTCATTACCATCGGGACTAGGTTGAGGTCGGGAGGTCAGCCCGACGCCCGCCGCCTTTAACCCCCGGGAAAGAAACCCGGTACCCATTCTACAGAAGGCTGGGTAGGCCCTAGGACCCGTTTGGAGGAGAATGGAGCGTGGAAAAATTCTCGCCCTCCGCCGAGGGCGGGAATCGAACCCTTTACCTCCAACCCGCAGCCAAGCGCCCTTACCCACTCGGCTACCGGGCCCACTCTCATTAATTATATGTTAATTAATAAATATAAGTAATTTCAAAAAGAACTTAAGTCTAATTTCCTGAAAATATTATTCTTAAATACTATTATTATTTCTTTTTAAAAGTCATAAGAACCAAGGAATCGTACATTTCTTTCAAATTACACTACTGATCATAAAAAATAGAACATCTGAAAGGATTCGAGCTACGACTTTGATTTTTACAGGATATGCTCATTAGGCAATATAGAACAAATGATTAGCAGCTCTGTGTCGACAGCCATAGGGCAGTCACATCAGTGAGTTCCACGGATCGGTAAGGGAGATTGCCGGTCGTGTGCAGAGAGTGGTGGGAACAAGGGTGTAGGACACAAAGAGAAGGTTTTGGATGTCGTACACAGATAACGACGAGGGACAACCGTACTCTCATGAGGATATGTTTCCTTGATAGTATTGCATCATCAACGGCATTGGCACAGCAGTGGCGAACTGTGACGTATTCTCCCATGTCATCTGTAACTGCACCGGTTGTTACGGTTCGAACTGCGGGCTCATCGGTCCCTCCTCCGCCTACCTTTGACACTTCAGCTACGGCCTGCCAGGCTGCAATGGTGTATCGAACGAAGAGAATGGCGTGACGAATGGCATAATATCGTGTTTTCAGACGAATCTCGCTTCTGTTTTAGGCCACAATGATGGCTGTATCTTTTGTCCTCAGATAACAGGGGGAGAGGCGTCGAGAAGAGTGTAAAAAAAAAAAAAAGTGTGTCCACCACGAGTTGAGACTTAGCCACGCCTATGTCACGTGGTAGGCGACGATTTCAAGAAGTCATTTGAGGGGTCAGTGTGATAGTTTTCCATCTTCAGGGGAAATATACAGATTTTGTTTCTTCGTTATAACAGAGGAATTGATGATATAAAATACGACATTATATATCTATTTTTCTTACATATAATAATAACTATGTTATATTTTAACGGTAACAATGTATAAAACTGATTTACTGTTTAAGAACTGTTATATTTATACTGTTTCTTATTTATTTAAATTATGAAAAATCGTAATTATATATAAATTATATTAATTAATGTAAGTAACAAATATATACACTTCATGGTAATAATGTTTTATTTAACAATTAAAATAAAGAATACCTGTAATGTAGGTGCCGATAGATTAATATATAATTATTAACTATAAATTAATAGTTAAGTTTC